>JBBYHM010000026.1:18980131-19088704 GCA_038381775.1 Adansonia rubrostipa
TGGGTGGGGGAGAATGTCACGCCGAGCGCTCTAAAGAAGTAGGCAGGGTGCATTAATCCCACATTGGATAAGAAAGGAAAGGTCTTTGGACATATAAGCGGGTGCGCTGCACATCCTATTAGGCATGTCTTTTGGGAAGAGGGTAATGACCCGTGACACAAGCATATTGCTGTTTATAGATATTGTACGTCGTCGGTTTCCTTCCTAGAACCTTTACGTGCTTGCAGCATATTTGGTAGTTCACAAAAATCGTAATTAATTAAAAGTTCACACTCGACACGTTTTAATCATGACATATATTTTATAATTATATACATAAAAATTTAAAATATCATTAAATAATAAAATTATAATTTTTTATTTTAAAAGAAAAGATTTATTAAAAAAATTATTTATTAAAAATTAATTAATTATTTTAAAAATTATATTTTTGATTTTAGTTTACTCATTTAAATTTTTTTAAATGTAATATTTTTATTGAAAGTATCGTTCACCTATTTTTTAAGTGTAATAAATTTTAATATAAGATAAATATTTTAAAATTTATATAATATTAAATATTAAAATAAATATAAAAAATTTTAAAAAAATATTATTTGGTGCAAGCTATAATAAAATAATAAAACACGTCGCTCAAAACTTTAAAGGGCGAGCGAAGCGGAGCACGCAATTCAAAGCGTCTCGTGTTTATCTTCTTCTCTGTAAAGGTCGGTACTTTGAAAACAGTAAAGCAAAAAGATCTAGAAAAAGAGCGATGTCGCATATTCAAGTGACGATGGAGGTCGGCAACGACGGCGTTGCAGTTATCACGATCTCCAATCCTCCTGTTAATGCCTTATCTATTCCCAGTAAAGCTTTGCTCATCCAAACTTTTATTGCTTGTTTTTTTTTTTTTTTTCATTTCTTTATTCGTTCTTTGTTTATGATTTGCTGATTTAATTTTTTTTAAATTTTTGCAGTAATTGCTGGATTGAAGGAGAAATTCGCTGAGGCGACGAGGAGAAGCGATGTCAAAGCTATTGTTCTTACCGGTGAGTTTCGAGTTTTTAATCGAATCACTATGTTAACTTTTTGTTATAAGGTTTCGCATGTTAATTCTTTGAATTTGACTTACTGATTTTATTATTATTATTTTGAATTTATTAATGAAGGCAAGGGAGGAAGGTTTTCCGGTGGTTTTGATATCAACGTTTTCCAGAAAGTTCACGAAACCGGTATAAGTTTGTTAGTTAGTCTATTAATTAGACTTTTTGCAGTTATTTTTTGTGCGATAAATTTTACTAATTTACAATGTAATTTCTTAATTTTACTTAATTAGAAGTGGAAATTTACAATCTCTAATTGTATATTTGATTGGTGGTTAAACAGGTGATGTATCGATTATGCCCGATGTATCTATTGATCTGGTTGTTAATGCTATCGAAGGTCTTTCCTCATCCCTTTACGTATTTTGAGTGTATTTTTACTGTTATTTATTGCCCATCTTATGTGTTATTTTTCATCCTTCCAGATTGCAAGAAGCCTGTTGTGGCAGCTGTTGAAGGATTGGCTCTTGGAGGTGGCTTAGAATTGGCATTGGTTTGTTTTTTTTTCTTTTCTTTCTTGATTAATATTTTAGTTGATTATCTTCCATTGCCAACAAATTTTATTTGCTCAGTTGTCTAATCCTTTTTATTCTTATGCAGGGTTGCCATGCACGTATTGCTGCCCCTGGAGCTCAACTTGGTTTGCCAGAATTGTCACTTGGAGTGATTCCTGGGTTTGGAGGTATAGCCAATAGTATATGTCGACAAAAACATGTGCAGATTTGCTATTATTTTGACTTTGGATGTAGATACTACTTCTAGTTTGTACTTTTCAAGCACTGACTGACTTCTTATGCCGTGGCTCTTTCAAAGGCACACAACGTCTTCCAAGGCTTATAGGGCTGCCAAAGGCCATTGAAATCATGCTGGTAATACTTCATGTTTGTGATGCTTTTTGAAATTTAATGGTTAATTAACTTATTTTTCCTATTTCAAACAGCTTGTGATTTATTCATGCGTTGTCATTTTACCTATTCATTACTACAAGAAGGGAGGGATTGAGTGTGGGGGGTAATCAACAAAACATTAAAAATGTCCATGGTATTGATTGCATCTGCTTTTAGACTTAGAAAACATTGCGGTTAAGTTTTCATTCCTTTAAACTATTTGCCGGACACATTGATTGGATTGAGAAAAGGTTCAGTTTCCAACTAGGAATATTTTTAAGATGAAAAAAAATGTTTGAATAGTGATCATGGTTAAAACCCAATAATTGAATTTAATTTTGCTTTAATTGTTCTAGTACTATGATGGGATGAAATAGCAATTCGACCTCTGTTATTTATCATCAGACCCTAAGCTGATGCCCTTCACCATCAGAACTTTTAAATGCTTTTCATTTTTAATGGTTGTGGAGTCCACTTTTTTCACTTAGTAAATCTAGTTCTTGCATGTATATGCTTTGCAGTCATCCAAACCAATCACGTCCAACGAAGGGAAGAAGCTAGGTCTTATTGATGCTCTTGTCCCTTCTGAAGAGTTGCTGACCGTTTCTCGTAGATGGGCTTTAGACATTGCAGAGAGACGTAGACCTTGGTTGCGTTCTCTTCACAGAACAGACAAGATAGGATCCCTCTCTGAAGCACGGGAAGTGTTAAAAATTGCAAGGCAACAAGCCAAAAAGACTGCCCCTAATTTGCCTCAGCATCAGGCATGTCTAGATGTAATTGAGGAGGGCATTGTCCATGGGGGATATAGCGGAGTTCTACAGGTAGTTTTTGGTTTGGAGACCAATTGCATTTACTTGCATAATTGTCTTCCTTGCTGAAGAAATTGCTTCTGATCTTTAGTTGTTTATATATAATAGTTAATACTTTCTTTTTCTTTTGTAATGGATCAATTATAATCATATCTCATAAACTTTTGGCGTGTGCAGTGATGGATTTTTTAGGATCCCTTGCCTTTAATCTTATCTGTGATAATGTTTAGTTTCATAAGAATCTCGACTTAGTTGTACTTTAATGTTTGGACTGCTCTCTATTCATATTTATTTTGCGCATTGGAATTTATCGATGCAGGAGGCCAAAGTTTTTAAGGAGATAGTCCTTTCAGACACAGCAAGAGGTCTTGTTCATGTGTTCCTTTCCCAACGTGCTACATCAAAGGTAATTCGTGATACCCAGAACACTTCGTACCTTTTTCTAACTTTAATTTCTCCAGCGGTAATTAAACGAGTGGTGGCACTTGCCATGCAAAAATAGTTGGCTGTTTGTAGTGGAGGAATTCAAACTTTAAAGTTGATATTGAAGTTTCGCAATCAATTTGGATCTTTTGTGGAATTTTTTCTCTGAAATTTTACTTTTGCAGGTGCCGAATGTAACTGATGTTGGCCTCAAACCAAGGCAAACAAAGAAAGTTGCTATTATTGGTGGAGGCCTAATGGGCTCTGGAATAGCTACGGCTCTTATTGTGAACAATATATTTGTGGTTCTCAAGGAAGTAAACTCTGAATATCTCCTGAAGGGAATAAAAATGATCGAAGGTGGTTATTCATAGGTTATGGTTGCTCTTTTAATAGCCAATAAACTGACAATAGTGGTCTTTTCTTGGCAAGGAATTATATCATTCTAATTCTTATTTTAAAAGATAATGATTGTTTTAAGACATCTATGTTGCGCGTGGAACTATTTACATGTTATAGAAATTAATAATATCTTTTTCTTATTTTTGTTGGCAGCGAATGTTCGAGGTTTTGTGACTAAAGGAAAATTAACAAAAGAGAAGGCAGAAAAAGCTCTTTCAATGCTTAAAGGAGTTTTGGATTACAATGAATTTAAAGATGTAGATGTGGTCATAGAGGTAATGTATAACATTTCTGAACTATTGACTGCCATGGCCTGGCCACCATACACAAAATTTCATAATTATCTTTACTCTTAATTCGCCAATCTCTAGTCTCAACTTTCTAACTTGGGTTTTTCTGATGTTGGAGGATTTGCAATGAAATATTTCTAATGCAGTGTATATTTGCAGGCTGTTATTGAAAATGTCCCTTTGAAGCAAAACATATTTAGTGAGATAGAGAAGGCCTGTCCTCCTCACTGCATTTTGGCAACAAACACGTCCACTATTGACCTCAATTTAATTGGGGAAAAAATAAAATCACAGGATCGTGTTATAGGAGCTCACTTTTTCAGGTTATCAAACTTATTTTCCATTTTTGTCATGTTATTGTCTTCCTAATTCTCTATCATATGCCTTATATTTGGAGAAGTCTAAGATCTAAATCCTCCATGGCTTTTTGAAAGGCATTATTTTGGTACTTTTGGAGCATCTTGTGGCCCTCATGGATATTGAGAGAGGCGAACGTTTCTCCAGGAGCTTTGAATGATTTAAGGGGCCTTTTACTGTAACCTTTATAAGTTCTGTGCACAAAGAATATTTTGCCAAGTTGTAAACTTTCTATTCTGTTCTCATGTATCTTAACATTTTTTATTTTTTAACTCCTACGGGTCCATGGGAGTAATCAGCAGTTATACTTCAATCATAGTTAAAAGGATCATCCCAGGTCAAATAGATCCTTTCTAGGATGTCATAGCGTTGCCGATGAACAGAAGGTCCTTTGAACTCTTCATTTTTACCACTTTTCTCGTCTTCCTTGTGGTACATTGAGCTTGAGTGTTTGGCATAGCACTAGAATTGTTCTTAGGGACCTAGACATTAATAGATACCGAGTGTTTCTTATGTGGAGAGTCTTCGAGTCAATGGAACTTTTAATTGATTGCAGTCTGGAGTGAATTTGATAACATGAATGCTATTCCTCAGAAGCTGTGATTTCTTCCTTCCCTAATGTATTTTTCCCTCTCCGCTTCACACCTTGGACAATAAATTAATTTCTAGGATTTTTTTGTTTATTAGGAAACCCTGTTTTAACAGACATGAATTCTGGCCCTTGGATAAATGATGATTGGCTGATCTTAAAGAAATGAAGATTTAAAGAAATAATGATACTTGAATAGAACGGATTAGACCTTGCATAAAATGAGTTGGTCCCATAACTGACTATAGTTTGTATTATCAAATATGTATTTCTGATAAATATAGTCTGTATTGATTCTTAATTTGGTTGTTTTTTTTTTTGTTTTAATCTGCTTATTTGACTTGGCTCTCTCATAAACAGTCCTGCTCATCTGATGCCTCTTTTGGAGATTGTACGAACGCAAAAAACGTCCCCACAAGTAATTCTTGACCTTATGACACTTGGCAAAGCAATAAAGAAAGTTCCTGTTGTGGTTGGTAATTGCACCGGCTTCGCAGTCAATCGGACATTTTTCCCCTATTCGCAAGGTGCACAGTTGTTGGTCCATTTAGGTGTTGACCTGTTCAGAATCGACCGGGTGATCAGCAATTTTGGCTTTCCTATTGGTCCTTTCCAGTAATCTTCTTTCCTTAGCACTGGATAGCTTTTTCATGATTTGAGTATACATGTTTCCAACTTTTATGGTTTATTTTAATCAAGAGCAAATCGATCAAACAATGTCACTGTCATCTTACTTGATTGTAGCTTGGCTACAATGATGATATCATCATATGCTTCTGAAACTGAAAAGCCGGGTCTGGTTTTTCTTAAGGGGAAAATCTAAGAAGTAAATAAATGCCACGTATTGGTGCATCTGCACAAGCACAATCACACACAACTAAAGCTTTGTATTACTATCTGGATGCCACTAATGGCCAATTAGGAGTAGGGCAGAGATCGGTTAAGCTTCGAGACTGTTTTAGTAGTGATCAGATTTCAGTTCATCTTACTGTGGCGATTCGGTTTGAAGCAATAAATGACTTTTATGTCCTGTGGTATACTCTGGAGATATATTGTGATAAGTAACGCTTCTCATTTACAATACTGCAGGCTTCAAGACTTGGCAGGCTATGGAGTCTCCTTGGCAGTTGGGAAAGAATATGCAAAGGCATTCCCGGATCGAATATTCAAAACTCCGTTGGTTGAACTTCTGGTGAAAAATGGACGAAATGGTAAATAAATACTATATTTCCGTTCCTTGTGACATTCTTTTCCCCATTAGAATAGTGTTACCGATGCATGTTCGTTTGTCATTCGGACATCTTATGAACTTTCGGTATTTCAGGGAAAAACAACGGGAAAGGATACTATATCTATGAGAAGGGAAGCAAACCAAAACCTGATCCTTCAGTGTTGCCTATTATTGAGGAGTCTAGACAGCTTACCAAAATTATGCCAGGTGGAAAGGTACACTTATCAACTTTAAGGTCTATTGCTCCAGTGTCCTGGCAACTAGGACCTATGTTATTTGGACTCAAGTGTCTCGGATATACATATGTATTTGACATGGGTATATTCATTTGTTTTTAAAGTTTTTCATATATTTGAAGAGTCTTTGGAAGGTCATATCCTTTACTCATGTTCGAGAATGTGTTGGATATAGATAATCAAGAAAAAAGAAGACTTGGAACAGCATAGATTTTGACACAATACGATTGCTCGACAGAAACATGACGTGACAAAATAACTAAAACATGACACATTACATGGCATGACACCAAAGCACGAATGTGTCTAAATCTATATAACATAAATTACTAATGTATCAAAATTTACATAAATATATAACTCTTTGAACATGATTATGTGAAAATATTTGAACATGATATGAATACATGAATTTCTCAACAAATGCAATCAACTATTGCCCTGGCCTTTGTAGGCAAAAATGCTAATGTATTGTTGTTGCAATTATTTGACAGCCTATTTCAGTTACTGATAAAGAAATTCTGGAGAGGGTACTCTTCCCAGTTGTTAATGAGGCATGCCGGGTTCTCGATGAAGGGATCGTGGTTCAGGCATCAGACCTTGATATTGCATCTGTTCTTGGAATGAGCTTCCCATCTTATCGGTAAGTCTTTCAGTCTCGGACGCTGTTTTCTCTTCGGTACTTTCTGGGGGGTTGGAATGAAGAACATTTGGGGACAATTTTTGTCTTGCTTTATTTTAGCTAATTTGACAAATTTTTAATCTCATTGCAAAGTTCATCCTAAATTATGTTATCTGATTTATAATATTGTTTAGGGTCTGTTTTGTTTCACGGAAAATGATTTTTGTAAAATATTTTTTTTTGCATTTTGTGATATTTGTTTTGTGAAAAATAACTTGGTCAACTAAAAATAGTTTTTGGGATAAGGGAAAATCAGCCATTTTTTTGGTAAAATTTCTTTACATTAAGAAAAAAAACCCGTAAGATATTTTACAGAAGTTGAAGCAAACAAAAAGGATTGATTCCCTAAGTTTCGATATCTACATATAGCGACGATCTTCAAGTGTAGAGATTGATCCTATTTATATTAGATTTTAGAAAACAGCCAAAAAATTAGAACTATTTTACTCCGAATCATCCAAACAACCAAAAGAAGATCAAAATTTTCAAAAATAAGTTCATTTTTTGAAAGTTAGCTTTTGCAAAGCAAGCGGATCCTTAGATTAATTTATACATGCATTAGAGTTTCAATTCATGTATTTGAAATAGTTGTAATATAGTTCCGTGTTATTTCAGAAGGTCACTTTGCTTTGGATTTAGTCTTTTTTTTTTTTTTCTCTATAAGTTATTATTAAGGCCCCTAATCGGCCTACATCTAACAGTGATTGTCTCCTTTTTGGCAGGGGTGGTTTAGTATTTTGGGCAGATACAGTTGGGGCAAACCATGTATATAAAAGTCTTAAAAAATGGTCGGAGATGTATGGTAGCTTCTACAAACCATCAAAATTTTTGGAAGAAAGAGCCATTAAGGGCATCCCATTGGTAACAAACCTTCTCTCTCTTTTGTTTTTTTCCTTTTTCAGTTTGTTTGTCAGATGTTATTGAACTTGGCATCCCTTAGTTTCCTATGTACATTGTTGCAAGTTTCAAACCTAATACGGTCACAACACGGTATATTTAAACACGATTAATATGACATATACAATGCACATTTCATATTTGTGTTTAAAATATTGACATATTTAATAATTTTTGATGTGTTTTTGTTTACGCAGTGTTTTTTTTTTTTTTGAAAAACATTACCCATGTGCGCTTGAACCTTATCTTTTTCTGTTCTGTTCTGTTGTAATATTATTGTTATTTTTTAAAGTCTGTGTCTGGCATCCCTTAGATTCCTGTGTACATCGTTGCAAGTGTCAAATCTAAAGCAGGCATGGCATAATATATTCGGCATAAGTATCATATTTGTATTTAAGATTTATAGATATTTAATATTTTATTTGTCGTGTTTAAGTTTACATTATTAACATGAAATAGAACACGACATGAGAACTCTTTTGTTTGTGTGTGTATAGTTTAGAAAGAACATTTAGGATATTTTTGTTTACATTTATTTTTAATATTTGCAGAGTGCACCAGCAGCTTCATCTCCATCATCAAAGTCAAGGCTCTGATGCTGAAAATTCAGTCACTCATTAATCGTAAGTGTAGTTGAAGATGGTTATTGTTAAAATAAAAAGTGAAAGTAATAAGAATTTGGTTTCATTATAAAATGCATGCTTTCTATCTTGTCATTTTCCGAGAAGCTCCGAACGGCTGAAAGCAACAAAGATTACTATGGTTTTAATTTAAATGATTTGATTTATGTAATTATCTTTAAAAATTAGACATGATATTCACGAAGTACGAGGTTTGATTTAATATTTACAATTTTTTTTTCGTATTCTTGAGTTCCTTTTTTTTTTTTACTAAAAATATAAAAATTAATTATAATAAAAATAAATGTGCGGTTGTTTATAAATATTTAGCGATTGAATAGGGGTGTAATTGGGTTCGGTCAAGCTCTAGCTTGATAAAAAAATTCAATGCCGAAATCAAACTTAAATCAAGTTTCATTTTTTCAAAATTTGAATTTAGTTGGAGATAAATCGAGTTGTTCGTGTTTGTTTGATCAAACTTAATTGAATTTATTTATTTAGCAAAAATTGAGTTCAAATTTTATGTTTGATTTTAAATTTAATTGTTTTGTTAAAAATCGAGTTTGAGTTTAAATTATAACTTTTTAATATTAATTAAGAATAAAAAATATATATTAAAAACAAAAAAGTTTAATTAAGTTTACACTAGATTAGGTTTATAAGTTACTTGAATTAAGCAATAATCATGCAATAATATATTCAGATTTGATTTGTTCAATCACTCTAAGCTGGTCAACTCGAAGCTTAACAATTATCATGCAGAATTTGAGTAGCTTGAAATTTTTTAATGTTAATTTAAAAATATAATATTGTATACATTCACTAGTTACTTGAGTTAAGTGGTAAGACATTTGTATTTGGCTCACTCAATAGTTTAAACTTAATAATTACTGAGCTGAACTTAAAATTTTGTAAATCAAATTCAAATAACTTGCAAGTATCGATGTATTATTTAAATCAAATCAAATACGCATCATCTTGGTATAAATACTTTTTTACTTATTTTAGAATAAAAAACTCCTATTAATAAATGCTTTTTTATTGGTAAAAGTCCTACAATCCATATATTATAATTAAAAAACGCACTTTAGTTTTTCTACTATTATATTTGATATTTTTATTTTTATGTATTTAAAATTAAATTAAACAACGAAATTTGTTAACGATATTAAAAGAAATTTATTTACATGATAACGTGATTTTATAAAATCTGACATGATAATATAAAATCACTAGTAATCAATTAACCTTAATAATCTTATCACTATAGTAATTAGATTACTTCGGTGACCTTGTAAGTTATATTAAATTAGGAGTATGAATGCGTCGAGCAGAGCTCAAACAATAATAAGTTTAAACTTGAAATTCAAAACTCAAAACTAGAATGGATTTTGACTTTTAAAGCTGATGTTCAATTCAAGATATAAATCGAATTGCTTAAGATTATTCATTTAGTAAAAAATAATCTCAATACTCATGTTCGACTTCAAATTCGATTTTGATGTACGAATTCACTTTCGAATTGAGATATTGAATAGTAACTAAAAATAATAAAAAAAATTGATTAAGCTCGCAAGAGAAACTACTCAAGTCAAAAATTGGATATTCGAATTAAACTTGCTTGATAACTTAAATTTAACCCTATAATGAATCAAATTTTACTTTTTTTTGGCTGAACCCGAGCAAAGTTGTTAGGTTTGCGATCCTACCAGACTCTGCCTAGTAACAAGTAAAAACCAAGATGCTGATAAATCCTTGATTTAGAAAGTCATTGAGAACCACTAAAAAAATGATAAAATAAATATGATATAAATATATAAATCTGTCAAGATAACATAAGTTATTAACGTATTAAAAATTTTATAAAATTTTAAGTTTAATTATGATAAAAAAATATAAATACGATACAAACGAAAACCTTATATACCATATAAAAAGAAACATCCACGTCACTTTAATTAACGAAAAAAATAAAAAATATTTTCAATTGAACTGACATTGGTTACCCCAAAGAAACCAATTTTTTAAATTAATACATAAAAATTAAATCCACGATTTTAATATAATAATAATACGACTATTTTGTCAGATCTTAAAAACCTAGTGGAAAGAGTTTTGTTGAGATTCGGCAGATGGGCACAACATGGGCATTGAAGTAAGAGCCGAGAGCATCGATGTTGTAGTTTACGTTGCCGTCTCATAGTTTAAAATGCTTCTGCAATAGTGCTCAACGTACTTACGATACTGTAACAAAGCCTTGGAGAGGTTGGGAAGTGATAGAGCCCGAGGGCAAACAAAACATAAATCATGATAATTTCAATCTAAATCCTATGCATGGGTAAGATAATATATCCAAGGATTGAATCTAAAAAAGGGTTTTATTGAATTTTTATTTATAAAATAAAAATTATTTTTATTTAAATTTAATTTTAAATATTAATGTAAAAATTAAATTTTAAAATTTTAATACTATTTTATAAACTTTTAGCTCCTCCGAGACGGATCAAAACCTAAGTTGGGAAAACATTTCCCAGACCTTAACTTGAGCCAACTATGAACACCACTAGTTCAATCTGCTATCAGGCTTATTCCATTGTCATGTTTAGATGAACAACTCCCTTCAAGTAAGAGTAGTTCATTTTATTATTTTATAAAATTAATTACAGAAACGGAGCTGCACTAATCACCTTTTCTAATTGAATACTCGAAAAAAATTTTACCCAAATAAATACTCGTGCTATAATTCGACGTTATATAAATGATAATGTGACATTTAAAACTCAATCTGTCTGTGCCTTAATATTTTTAAAAAAATAATGACATGACATTTTTTTATTACGTGTCACCACCTCGTTAAATATTAATTGCAATAACAGCATTTGTTTAACTGAGTTAATGTGAAATACTTATCTATTTAACGAAATTATAATACAAGTACTTATTTAGACTAAAATTTTCCTCAAATACATAATTAAAAAAAGGGATATAATATAGAAACCGTTTTTATAATTAACCCTATTTTATAGGATATTTTTTGAACATTTTTTTCACAAAACATACTTTCTCTGATCAAGTTTTCTTTTCTAACAACAACAACAATGGCAAAATAAGCCTTTCACATCTGACATTCACATGTATAATGAGGAATGCAAATGACAGTAATTCAAGATAGAATCATAAAAAAGATTGAATATACCATAACTATAGCTTCCAATTGATCATAGCTCTTTGGAAGAAATATCATTGCATCACATATAACACTCTCATCATGCCACACCAGTTAACAATCCATATTGATAGGCACTATTATAAAAGACTGAACGATAGTTTACGGAAATGGCTACGAATTTCTAGGCAAGACAGACGGACCTCTATGCACAAAGCGAATCTAAAGTGCTTTAAGGATGTCGTCGGCACTGGAGACGGTGAATTCTCCTCCGGATTCAATGTTTGCTGCCTTCACCTTGAGGTCCTCCACCAGGAGAGCAAACCTCCTAGAACGAGTGCCGAGCCCTTTCTCGCCAAGGTCAAGCTCGAGACCAAGAGCATGGGTATATTTTGCCGAACCATCAGCCAGAAACATGACATGCTTGTTCTCAGGGTAAGTTTTGGCCCATGCCTTCATCACAAAAGGGTCATTCACTGCGAAATTCAATTCACTGACGTCAGATTACAGGATTTTAGAAATCCTAGAAAGTCAGAGCTTGAAGTCTCCTCACCCTTTCAAACATGACAAGATCGAATTTCAGTCGACAGTCTAAATTCAAATCCGGTTATCAATTATCAAAAGCCCTAGGGTTTACATTCAATCGCTTGTAAACCTTCTTCCCAACAAAATTTCAAATAATTCTGAATTACTATTACATTTCATAATGTTTTGTGATTATATATAATTCAAATGAAGATCGGAGATTAACGCTAACAAATATTGACAGTCAACTGAGCAACAAGCAATCATATTGTCATTTGAATTGAAACTGCAAAAGAAAACCAAAACAACAGAATAAAATTGCATATTTCTTATACTTTTTATCTATTTTATATATAAACACAAATCAAAAGTCTACCTTAAGATTAGATTATCACAACAATGGCTTCAGAATTTTATAACAATATAATTTCCTCAATGGATGCTAAAAGAATTAGACTCATTTGACCGCTAATTGGAAATTAATTTTTTTAAGCAAAATCGAATAAAAATATTAATAGAAAACAAACATTTACCGCTGATGCAAATGACCTCATCAACACCCTTGGATTTAAGCTCCTCTGCTTTCTCGATGAACCCAGGCACATGCTTCAAGCTGCGGTTCACACCAAAATCAAAAGCCTCCATGAAAATATCCGCTAAATTAAGGAAATAATCGTCACCGTTTTGAACAGCAACGGACGGCTTAAAAGCATCACCAGGAAAGAGAAGAATCGTTACCTGCAAGTAGGAGTAAAGGCACCGGGAACGCCAAAAAGGATAACCTTTTTACCGGCGGCGAGGGAGTGCACAGACACCTGCTGGAGCTTATCCTCGGCGTCAAAGTACGAGAGAGTACCGTCCGGTAGCACATCGCCGACAGCAATCGGAGCCATTGGATGATATTAGTGAGGTGGTTGAATCAGTTGATCGGACCGTCGACAAATTAAGATTTCGATTTTCCAACGAGGGGAGAGTAATTATTTATAGGGCTTTAATCTAGGCTAAAATGGTAATTATGAGAGAAAAAAAGGGAGAAATCTATTAACTGGATTTGAATCGCATTTGAGATCCGCGAGGGAGGCAAAATCTATGCTATGTGCGGGACCCATCCCCCACATTGAATGGAATTAAGGTAATTTTTAAGTTTACCGAAATACCCTTTTGGATTTTTTATGCATATATATATTATATATTTTCAGCTCTATTTTTAAATAAATAGCTTCATAATAAATAAATTAAATTGAATAAAATGATAAAATAGTTAAATTAAATTTAGATAAAAATTAGTATAATTTCTTAATTAGTGGTAATACTTCTTTAATTACTCCAATTAAATACATGTAATATAAAATCTCCAGCTTTACTCTCTTTTTCAATTCCCTCCCATTGTTACCAATTCCTTAATTACTTCCGATAAATACATCCCAATAATAAAAGAAATCTTCATATTTACTCTCTTTATCAATTCCCTCCCATTTTACAATTAGAAATGATACTTAATTGTGGAATTTAATATTACATTTAAGAGTAATAGCTTTTATTATTATTATTATTATTATTATTTGCTTTCTGCATCATTGACTTTTACATTATAAAAGAGAAATTTATGATTTTCTAATAAATTTTGTTTGAGAAATGGAAAATAGAAATTTTTTTATGGTAAATAAAAGATATTTGGGCAATTCAAAAGAGAATTAATGGGGTATTTTACATCCAAAATTAATGATTATTCCATTGGTTAGATATTGAAAATTATTTCTGTTAAAAGCCCACCAAATATGGTATTATTTATTTGTTTATTCTTCGGATCTTTTAAAATATTTTTTCTATATATTTTTTTCAAACCTAATTATGACTGTTCTTCATAAAAACTCAGATTTTTAATTATAAAATTATTTTTTTCTTTGTCATTTGATTTTATTTCTGTAATTCTTTTTATTGTTTTTGATCAGAGAAACCAATAGCTAACCATAATACTTGAATTTTTTTTCTTTTTTTTTTATATGTAATTCATTTCTGTATTAAATCTTATTTACTTTTAAATTTTATAAAATTTATATTTTTTGTTTCCATTTCTTGGTTTGCATATTGTTATAAAAGAGTCATATAATGTCATAAAATAAAGTTTATAATGAAAATAAGAAACAAATTTACTATGTAAATGACTTAATTCCTTGAAAGTATATTTCATTTTTATTTTGTGATTACAACTTTGTTTGCTACATAAATAATTTCAATTTAAACACCCTTCTAATATAAATTAAAAATAAGTTGATTTTTCTATGATGAATCATATAAACTTAAAAATATATAAAAACTTTATACTTTAATGTGTATATATATATATATATACACACTAATCCTGCATGGTCATATTCCTAATTTATCTTCATTTTTAAGGTCAACTTGTAATCAAAAGACTAAAAGGAAAGTGATTCATTGTTTTGTTAGATATGAGAAAGAATTTGTTTAATTTTATTTTGAAGTTTTCGGATTCGAATTTATTTCAATTTGAAATAATTTAAGATTCAAATATTTTTAAATTCAAATTATTTTGAATATATATATTATTTTATTTAAATTATTTGAATTCGATTTGAAATATTGGGATGACATTATGCAATACGCGGAAAGAGAGAATAAACTAACAAACACTAGGCCAAACAGGAAAAAAAAAAAAAACATTTCTTAAATTATTATCGTTTGGTTTTGTCTGAAACTACAAAAAGGCAACTGAATCAGAAAGAAACAGTCAAGAGCGAGAGAGAGAGGTTACATAGAAAATGAGACACATAGTGCTCACAAGCTACTCAAATTCAGCTCGAAAAAAATTCAAATTCGATCGGTCATTGTTCAATCAAACTCAAAACAGCTTCAACTATCGAACAAGTTCAAATATTTTAATGCTTAACTTGAGTAACTGACAAACCTAATTGAACATTTTATTTTTAATATATACAATTAATATTGAAAAATGTTATTCAAACTCGAAAAAAGATAATCGAGTTTGAAGTCAAATACGAGTGTCAAACTCATTTTTTAGCAAGTAAATGAGATTAATCAAGCCTAATTGAACAAGTTTGGGCAGTTCGATTTTATTTCAAATGAAGCTCGAGCTTTACAAGTAAAACTCGATCGATTTCAAATTGAGTTCATGCTTTTTACAGCTTGAACTCGACTCGGCTTAAATGCACCTCTAACTAAAACTAATGCTATTTAACAAAACCCCCAATTGCAGTCACACTGGCTTCATAGCTATCTTTATACCCTAACTATAAAATCTATTGGGTTTTAAGTAGACATAAGAACTTTGGACCCGATACAAATACAGGGAAAAAAAATTAGAATATGACATGAAAAAGTAATATGAATACATAAACATATCAAAATCTATATAACATGAATTATTAATGTACCAAAATTCATATATCTATAATACACTGAACACAATTATGACAAGTGAAAACATACGAAAAGTGACACGAATACACGGATTGTCAGATCTTGTTTTAAGCCCAGCAACCAATTAGTTCTGCTTTTGAAAAAAAAAATGCTGCTATCCAGTTCTAAATATAGGAGGAAAATACCATTTAACAGGGAACATACTCAAACAACATATCGATAGGTAACGTAACGACCAGCAGTCTCACTAGGCCGAATTATCTTCACCACTTGTCCACGCTTCAGTCCATAGTACCTTGCGATCGGATCGCTCACCTGGATACGAGGCAGCTGCATTTGATCCATTCCAAGAACATAATATATGATCAGAAACTGATAGGGTTTGCAAAAGAGAAAATGGAATACATGAACAAAATGACACTACAAACTTGCATATAAAAATAACTCTTCATTTTTTTCTTTTAAATACTTAAGTCCGACACATTTCCGGATATGAGTACGAAGATATTACCCTCGAAGAACTCTCCAAATACATAGACAAACTTAGAAAATTTGAATATACTCATGTCGGACACATACTTATATCCGACAGTCCCAATAACATAGGCTCAGTTTACCCACCCTTAACAGTGATATTTTGCAGGTTCAAAGATCGAATCTCAGCATTTGCAATCCTTTCCCTATTCCAAAGCTGAAGCTTTATTTTTACTCCCTCCCCCCCCCCCCCCAAAAAAAAAAAAACAATTTAAAGCATTGCACTGTCCTTGCACACACTTCATGTAGCTTGAAATTATCAAGACAGCTCTAAATAAACTAGCCTAATGCTTTATCTGGAGTCTTCATCGTCCTAGAAATGTAGCCTTGCATCCAGGAAACCATCGCAGAAAGTGTCTCCGATCTCAATTGATAAGCACACACACAAGCGAGCACATGCACACACACAACTTTAGCATGCAAAGGCATGCTCAAAGCTCTTCGGAGTTTGTTTAGGTCACTGGTTTACTTTTACTAAGCTCCGATCATTAACCATGGAAAGCTTTAATGGAAACCCAGCCTTACATGTTTATACAGGCACTTGGCCAGTCAACTGATATGCATCAAACAAAATCAAGCATTCCTACAAGAGCAGCTAACTATGTTGTTCCAACCCTTTATTTTTCTTGAAGTACCCATCTTCGATACCCATATTCAACACATACCCAAACATGGATATATGTATATGATCCTCTAAGGATCCTCCAAATACAAGAAAATATCAAAAAAATTGAATACACCCGTGTCCGACACTCACACCCGAGTCTAAGTAACAAAGGCAACTAGTGTTCCAAATTGAAGTTGCAATGATTCTACAAAATAAGATTCATGTGGCTGTGGTTCTACACCTACATTAACCAATCGGCTCACAGAACATATTAATATGAAGTATAACCGGTAAAACAACTAATATCATGTAGGCCGAAACAAAGATTTGTGCACTTTGCAATTCTAGAATCTACCAATATAGTAGTTAAGGCTAATAAATACTGACCTGTGTTTCCTTGACGGTATATCTTTGCAGCAAAGTCTTTTTCTCCTCAGTAGTAAGCACCTGATGCTCAGGAACAAGAGAATGTTCTTTTACATTCACCAGGAGCTCTGCTTCCTACATTAATAAAGCCCAATATAAGTATCACAAGAATAGAAATGAAAAAAAGCATGCATTGTATTTGAGGAAACTGATTTCAAGAACAGGAGCATGTGAATCTTCAAATGAATTTGAACTGATTTTGTACAAAAATAACATGCACGCACATTGGACAGATTTTATAAGAAAAACTTCTTGGCGGCCACCAACGGTCAGGTTTTTTAATTTGTTTGACCACCATTCAATCATCCATGTATACAACCCCGACAATTTGACAAGCTACATAGAAAAATGGATAGCAGCAATTCAAAATTAAGGACCTGATTGAAATAAAGTCCTCAAATAAAAAAGTGGAATAAGTTGTCAAAAAGTACAATAAAAGAGAAAACCTTAAAACATCAATGATTGATTATCATTTTGCTATAATACGACTATAGGCTGATATATATACTGATGTTAGAGAAAATTTCCCCAAAAAAAAATTGCTAATACATCAGATGAACCTAGCAATTCGGTCTATCAATTAGACAAACCCATTGTATAGTATTTGTCTATCACATCGATAAGATCAAGAATGTAAACTTAGATAAATCATTGGCTGCAAAGCTTTCCACATAGTAGAATATATACCAAACATCCCATTTAGAGAGATTGGTTAATGCAAGTCCTTGATTGAGAATATTATCAATAAACAACGATGATGATTTAAGTGGAATCTGAATATCATAAAAGCAATAAATTTGACCTGGAAAACCTCCAAGTGGAACTTTGAAGAAATTTCGTTAATACAAGTCCGAGCAAAGGGAGTCAAATTCTGCTGCACAACCAGTATAGCCCTGAACACATTCTCCGATTTCATTCGGTTTGTATACGTCTTCATTGTCTTGACACCAACCTTGGCTTCTTCAGGAAAGAAAACATAGATCTTGTTCGCAAAAATTAATAAGATGACAAACAGAGATGAAAGTAGATCAAAATCAAAAACCAAAAGCAACAACAACCAAGTTTTTAAAACATTCAACATGACATATTACAATACATTCAACAGCAATTTAGAAATAGCTTGAAACCCAATTGTTATAATGGGTTGAATATTGAAAGTTGAGAAACACTTAGGGGATACCTGATCAGAGTTATCATTTCGCTTGGTTTTATTGATGACAAGATCCTCCCTCTTCATATTTTCCCCATATTTGGAAATAAATTGTTGTTTGGTCATGTTAATCTCAAAGTCTCCGACGAAATAACCCCTGTCTTTCAACATCTGCATTACCGTCTTTCGGATTCGAAACAATCTCTTGATTTCATCCTCCGACAGAACCATGTTTTTCCCCTACAACAGTAGAATAAAGCAATAATAACAACAATAATAATCGAAGTTAGCTGAGAATGAAATGAAACCCTAACACTTAAAAAAGGCAAGTGGAAAAGAAAATTGGCTTCCAAAAAAAGGAATTACTGACGAGATAGATACCAAGAACAATAATATCAGAAACCCTAGGAGAAAATTCCCTTGCCGTCTTCCCGAATGCTAAAGTAAAGAGAACAATTAAGTTTTTCTCTCTCTCTCTCTCTCTCTCTCTCTCTATATATATATATATATATATATTTCCAAAACTTTGATTTAGCAGAACTGGATGGTAGTATGAGTTGAATTGGGTCGGGCGGCGTTATGTTGCGATCCGAATTTTTTCTTTATGCTTGCCTTAATTTGCTGCGTGGATCTAATTATTTTTATATTAATATTAATATTTTAAAATTAATTTTAATTAAAATATTTTTTATTTGTTGGATAGAATTAAATAAATTTAACTCAGATTACAAAATATTATACTGAAATCCATCTCCCATGGCGAAGCAATTTATTTAGCTTTTGAACAGGTCAATTTAAATACTACTTGTTCTCATTTGTCTTCTCTTATTCCCATTCTACTCTTCATTTTTACGTGCGGATCGTATATTTTTATATATTTATATTATATTTTTATATTTTTAAATAATATATTTATATTATATTTATATTTTTTTTATCACATCTTATTTTATATTTTTATGTATCATAATTATATGTGAAGTATTATATATTTATATAAAATTTATTATATTTATAATATTTCATATAAATTTAAATATATTCATATATTTATATCATATTTATATTATTATATTATATTATATTTTATATTATATTTTAATTATTTTTTTATCATTTAATTTTTTTATATATAAATTTAATATTGTTGTCAAAAAAACTCGAAATATGTTGAAATCTTATTTAATCACGTTAAAGAAAAGATAAAGATTATTCTTTGGTACAAAATTAGTTCCTGCTACCAGCCAGAGCTTAGCCATTGCTCGAAAAGCTTCCCATTATTATCATTGGAAGTTACTCCCTAAAATCGACATTTTCTCCCTCAAGCTTCCATTTCTGGTTTAGTATCTTCATTCATATCTCTAAGACGATATCAAACGAACCTTCGGACTTTTATGTTCTCCCCGAGTGCCGCAACAGTTTGCTTTACCAAGTCTTTAACCAACATACTATCATCTTTAATGAATGGCTGTTCCAAAAGGGCAAGCTCCTTGAACCTCTTTGAGACACTCCCTTCGATCATTTTCTCTCTAATTTTCTCGGGTTTTGAAGCGAGATCTTCTTTCTGCATCTCGAGCTCTTTTTCTTTGCTCACCATGCTCTCCGGAATATTTTCGATGGACACGAATTGCACCCGCGGACAGGCCACGACTTGCATCGCTAGGTCATCTACCAACTCTTTGAATTTTTCGCTTCTACCAACAAAGTCAGCCCGGCAGTTGACTTCGATCAGTACACCTCCCGTTTCGGGGAGAGCTTTCTTGCAGTCCATCATCCCGGGTCCCGTTTCTTCGGGTAGTTATTTAACCCTTGCAGCAGAGACTGCCATTGTTGATCTGCAAAAGAGAAATCGGTGAATATAAACCTGGGAGGAAATTAATGGAGTAGAAAAGAGGGAAAATTTTAGCATTTTCTCAAGCAACAACTGATTTTTATTCTCAAACCTACTTCCTATTTATGTTATTCGAACTCATGTGTGCGTAGTAAATGTAGGTACGTATCCGACACGGCATGTGGATATGTTCAATTTTTTTTTAAATTTTTTTATATATTTAAAAAATTTTTAATCTTTAAAAAAAGATATTTCTAGACTTATATTCGAAAATATATTAAACATAAGTATTTTAAAAAAGTACTAAGAGCAGCAGGAGCAACATAACTCCGTAAAACTAACATGGTAAATATATGTACGCATACAAAAGTGCCATGTTTAGTTCATAAATACTCCGGGGATTTCAAAATATACGCAAAGCATTGACGATAATGAAAGTACAAGAACCATGGAAAACAGCCACTTCTGATCAGTTTCCTTGGCTTCGACTGAAGCCAATTGTTCTTTTCCGGCAGTAGACACAGGTTTTGCCGCAGTTTTCGCAGCCACTTCAGCTGCGAAATCCTGGCTTTTCTTCTCGAGGCCCTCTCCAAGATTGAACCTCACAAATCTTTTTCAGTTTTATATTTTCGCCAATGGTTGCAGGGGTCTGCTTTACCCAATCTTTCACCACCGCTTTATCGTTCTTAATGTAGGGCTGCTCAATTAAAGCCAACTGCTCGAGCCTTTCCTTATCCGTCCTTCGATCGTCATTGATCTGATCTGCTCCGGTTTCGATAAGAGATCTTCCGTTTGCATCTCTATTTCTCTTTCCTTGTTTACAATCTCCTCCGGATCATCTTCTGGAGCAAGATATTATACTAGAGAGCAGGCAGTGACCTGAATGGCTCGATCATCGATGAGCTCCTTAAAAATCCCACCACGGGATACATAATCCGTCTCACAGTTAACCTCTACCATGACAAAGATCCTGCTATCATGGATGTAGGAACCTATTCTTCAGCTGTTACTCGACTGTTTTTCTTTTTCCGCACTGCCAAGCCTTTCTTAGGAGGAACTCCTGAGCTTTAACAATGTCCCCTCGAGTTTCCGACAGCGCTTTCTTGCAATCCATCATTGCGGCTCCTTTTTCTTCATGGACCTGTTTTACAAGAGCAGCTGATATAGTTGCTACCATTCATGCATATGAATCAATAAATTCAGGAACACAAAATAAGTGTCTTAGAAATATAAATATTGTATAAAAACAAAATAAAAACTTAAAAAAAATTAAACATACTCATGTTAGATATATATTTTTATCCGACACTTAATTCTGAGTTTGAGTATCATAGGCTTTAAATTTTCCTTTCTGATTTAGAGCTTAATTCAAAAGTTTGTGAGAGGCACTCAAGAGGTAGAACTGCCAAAATGGATGGAAGTATAAACCTTTAGTCACATTTTCCTTGACAGTGGAGCCATTCGAATTAGCGAACTCTTCATTCTTTCGAGGTGCAGGTTCTGGCTCTTCAACTTCTGAAGTAGAAGCAATTTCACCCTTGGAAGCCGGTATCTCAATTTGCACTCCATCCTCGGTATGCGCACCTGATTCTCTGCTTCTTCAATTGCCTCACTTCTCAAAGATTTAATCTGATCATAGCTGATTATTGAGACGGATCAGATAGTACATTATTTTCTACTGTATCTGCACCAAAATCAGGAATCGTACATTATTTTCCACTGTGTTTTGGTGCAGGCTTATGAATATATGGCATGAATTTCTCGAAATGTAGGTTTGCTAGCTGTGTCATGGATATCTACCTTTGGCATCTTTGGGATCAGGAATATCTGGTTGTACACCTGTGCCGGCAACACTGCCATTTGCATCAGGATTAACTCGAATTTCTTCATCTTGAACGGATGCAGCAGACGGAGTTTATCCTCGGCTAGGGGTACTTCAACTTGTTCATCAGAAATAGCTCCGGTTTCTTCGTCTTGAACCGACGCAGTAGGACTGTCATCCTCAGATAGGGATGTTTCTACTTTTACTTCATGTTTTGCAGTAGAATCTTCATCGACTACTGAATTTTCTGAAGTTGTAACTTGATCAACTATTTCTGCAGATAATCCGGCTGTTTCATTAATTTCCACCATATCTACTAAAAAAGACTCCGGCTCTGCACCAACTTTCGGAAACAAAACTTCAAAACTCTCATCTGTTTCCTTTTCCGTGGTTTCTTCATCCTTGTTCGCAATATCATCTGCTGATGTGGAGACAGTGACTGTATCCTCATCATTGCTTGCTGGTTGAACCTCTATTTTTTCCGACTTTTCTCTCTGATCCAAAAATGCAGCAATCTCCTTGTTCTTACGGAAGGCCAACGCAAAAGGATTTGTTGCGGCA
Source organism: Adansonia rubrostipa (assembly GCA_038381775.1). Classification (NCBI taxonomy): domain Eukaryota; kingdom Viridiplantae; phylum Streptophyta; class Magnoliopsida; order Malvales; family Malvaceae; genus Adansonia; species Adansonia rubrostipa. Next base: position 19,002,667 of record JBBYHM010000026.1, read on the forward strand.
TGCACCACATCTTGGCTGAGCTGTGAGTCCAACTCATCATCATCCTCTTCTTTCTTCATTGTCAAGGTTAATCGTCCCCTTGTGATGCGCAAAACACGGACTCTGACTTCTTGGCCAACCTGCAGGATAAGCCTCCCAGTATGCTCAGAAGTCCGTCTTCGGATGTAGGCAAGAATCCTTCTTCATATTCAGGAAGAGATGTGAAAGCACCAGACCTAGTTAAATTCTTCACCGTACCTTCTAGGTCTTGTCCCTCGACAAATTTTGAGCTTTTCACCTCCTTCTTCTAGCTAGACCTTGAACTGGTGGGCCTTGGCCGATCGGTAGTGTCGGGACCATCTTTCCTCAGCTGGCGCTCACTAGCATCATCATTTTCACGCAGGGAAACCGATATCCTCCCACTCTCGGTGTTTACTTCAACTAACCTCAACTTCACCTCTTGTCAAACAGAAACAACACTCGCAACATCCCTAACAAAGCTCTCGCTCAACCTGGAAACGTGCACCAGTCCATCTGTGAAAGCTCCAAAATCAACGAAGGCACCAAATGGTTGGATGGATCTTACTTTCCTAGTAAACTTTGCACCGGCAATAAGCTCTTGATTCATAACAGGCGGCATCCCACTTTTTTCTAACAGGTCTTGTTCGTCTGGACTGAGTAGGAGCAGGATTGGAATCTGATTTGCCTGTTGATTTTTCCCTTGTTTCAATTGCATCCGATTGTATTTCCGAGCCTTCGCTTGAAACTTCAGTTACAGGAGAATCAGATTCCTCCACCGTTACATCAGTCCCGGTGGCTGATATACAGATTACCTTTTTTCTAAGTAAAATATAGCCTGTTCCGTATTGTGGAAATGATGTAATGCGGGTTGACAGAAGTACGATAAATCTTTGCAAAGGTAACGAATATCTTACATGTTTCCTCGATGGACTGCATCGTGTTAAACAAGCCTTCGCCTTACTGTACAGGCAGCTCCATGAAGGAGTGTAATATTGCCAATAGAACATAGAATCACCCGAGTCATATTGACTTGAAAGGCGAAAGTTAAAGTACGGTCTACACTAAAATAAGCGTTTCCATCTGCATCTTCACCTGCAACAAAGAAGAAGGATGTGCTCAAACAAATAAAATTTCCCGAGTTTATTACAAGGCATTAGATTCCAAGCACCAGTCATGCTGAAAACAAAGATGCCTAATATGTTCCACAAACAATGAAAGAATACGTAACTTAAAGTCAGCAAGCAAAATATCAATCACAGTATGCAAATCAAATTTTCATGTTCAACTAGAACCATGACCTGCCACTCATACTAGGTTGCAACTTGCAAGTGTATATTATCCATTTTTGCCAAAATACATTAGTTTCGGAATACTAAGACATGTCGATTTATCTTATAATTATCCCTTTTAGATATTTCATAAGTCATAGAGAGTTCAAATTTCAATTAGCTTTGACAAATAGATTCTTAATTAGGCATCATTTGGCCAAAACCTTAAATTTGAAAACATGACATATGCATAACTCAACATATTAGATGTCTCATTTTACTGTTCTAGCAGCTGAGAAAATCATAAAAATCTCTACGAATCCGAGATTTAATTTAATTAATTTATTTAACTGTCCTTAAATATTGATATCTAGTAAATTTAAGATTCGAATTTTAACGTCTATAATTTTTTCAGATAATAGACTATGGCTTCCGTTGTACCAAAAAAAAATCTTAATCTTAAAATGAAGAAAACAACAACTATAACTAGAAAGAAATTCGACCTTGATAGTAATCAAATTGTAAAATTGTGCATTTGAACAGCATTCTATGAACTAGCAAAAGCCTTTACCGTAATAGTATAAAGTGCTTTATAAACAAAAAAAAAAAAATCAAAATTAACCAAATTCTGCTTAATAGAATGGAAAAATTGCTCATCAAATCCATTTTCATTCACTGTTTTCTTTTTCTTTTCTTTTTTTTCAATTTTTGGGACAAATAGATTGTTTTATACACTTTGTTGTCACTGTTAGAGTAATAAAATTTCATTCAAAAATTAAAAATTAAACCAACATTTTCCTGTATAATTCAATGAACAATCAAATCAAATTCATTATTACAATTTCATAGAATTTTAAACTTTGAAATAAGAGAACCAAAACAGGGGGAAAAAAAATTTAACAACCCAACATTTTAAAGTTGCAGAAAAAGCAAAAAGAAACTTCAAAAACAATGACCCATTGGCTTATAATCAAGCAAAAATTCTACCTTTTTGAGAGCTTTCAAAAATGAATTAAAAAAAAAAATATATATATATATTTATACTATTATAAAATGAATGATCGAGTTTAGTGTTACAAGTTAAATGACACTAACTCATTAAATTTACAAAAAAAAATATTTAAATTAATAACACTAAATAATAAAATAAAGGTATGAATATAATTTATTTTTTAATTATAATTTTTTAAAAGAAAAAGTTAATAACTTCTTAAAAACTATCATTTTTCTTTTCTTTTTTTTTTGGATAATACCCATTTTTTTTAAAGACTACTCAAATAAAAAAATTTACTTTTATTTTTCCTATAAAATTATTTTTTAATAACTCACTTTGTGGGTGTCCCGAATTCTAATAAGCATCAAAGTAAAAACCCAACGTGTTGTTTGGGTGATAAATAGAGAAGAATAGTACATGTATTCGGTTGGTTCGGTTAAAAAAAATTTAAAACCTAATTAATCGACTTTACTAGAGAAACCAATCTAACCAACCGACTTTTTTGATCATAACTAAACTAATAGAATCAACCAAATTTCGTTCGGTTCGGTCAACTAGTTTAGTTAAAAATGTTTAAAATGATAATATTATCTAAACTAGCGTATAAATGGACCAATATTGAGTTGAAATCGGATATGGGTAGTGGGTTTGGGTTAAGTTTTATTGGTTTATTAGGCCTTGGGCTTGTGGGTTATATATTTAGTTTGAATATAAGTTTAATTAAGCTATTAATATATATAAATATTAAATATTAAAAATTCAGTTAATTTGATCGTTCGGTTAATCAATCAAATTAATTTATTAAACCAATATAAAATATCAACATAACCGTTAAATGAATTTAATCGAATTGAATTAATTTAATTTTATCAGTTAACTAGATTAAATTAATTTAAACCAGCTTATGCATAATCCGCAGAAAGATAGTGGAAAAAAGAAAGTAAAGGGCTTCAAATCCTTATTTTTGCCTTCATAAATTCACTCAAGGATAAAGTTTGAAAAATACAAATGAAAGCTAAATGGGCTCAGCTCGGCTCTGCACCGGTTTTTTTTTTCTTATACATTAAATAATTTTGAATAATAAAAAAATTAATTTCTTATTTTTTTAATTAATCAAATCCTTTAGATTTTATTTTTTTTCATTTAATTAGCATTTTTGTTAACAAAAATTATAACTGTCGATGTTGATCATTACAATTGAAAAAAAAAATTAATAATTATAATTTTCATAAAAAATATAATTAATAAAAAATAAAAGTTTGAAAGCTTGCTCGATTTTCAGTCCTCTGAGGCTTGTATATATATATATATATATATTAATTTTTTCTTAGTCTTTGTTATATTTTTTTTTCTTAGTCTTTGTTTTTGATTGGTTAAAGAGAATATGGAAACGAAAAAGCCATGCTGGTTAAGATGGACTTGCAATTCTGGGGCCGGTGAGGATTATATTTATTAGTGGAACAAATGACAAAAACCCAAACCTTTTCTATTAGATCCTGAATTGGACCTCTATTTGGGTTTTCAGATTAGTTTGCTTTTCTCTTGGGCTATTTTTCAAAATTAGTTCCTTCTGTTTTTTTACATGTTGACGATTATAATTTTGTTTAAACATGATTAGATCAAACGGTAGAGTTTTTTTAATTATAATTTTTTAAAAAAATCTGCCAGATTTATTTTTTTATTTTTTAAATATATTTTAAAAAATCTCGCTTATAAAATTTAAAATAGTGACCGGATAATTTTGCATTTAAAATTTTTAATTTAATCCTTTGTTTATATAAGATATATAAAAATTGATATCCCCTCCGTTATTTTTTCATCTATTCCTATGTAATATAATCTTAATCACTGTTTATAAATTTGACTTTAACAATTTATAGGTGAGTTCTATAGATTTGAATAGTATTGATATACGTATTTGAAAAAAAATAGATAAAAAAGTAATAAATGAGTTCTCAACCTTATATATATAGATTCGACAATGAAAATTTTAAATTCCATGAGCGTGACTTGCGGATGATACATGCATTTAAGGTACAATAAAGAAAATAAAAAAACTTACTAAAAAAATAGAACATATAAAATCTGTTTATGAGCTGGACCGTGACTTGAAATTTTATTAAACCTCTTACCCATCCTAACTTTTAGACTTATTTTATTATTTAAAAATATCAAAAATTATATTTTTATATTTTTATAATTAAATTTAAATAAAAAGTTAATTTTAAATTGAATGCACATGAATTTGAGCTAAGCCGAATAAGTCTAGATCGCAAAATCTTATACCAAACTTTACTCAATACTAATTGGACCGAATAAACTATCCAATAATTAAACAAATCGACACATATGACACTTAACCTAATAATACTATTTTTTTACATCCAATATTTTTTAGAATTTATCATAGTTTTTACATGGGAATGCAACGCGTTGAATAATTCGTCCTTAAGTTTGATTCAAATTAAATTATATTTGGATTATAATTTTATAATCTAATCCCATTTGATCTAGATTACTACTTAATTAATAAATATCAATATAAAAATAATTTTTAATATTTTAATATAATTTAAATAATAAATAAAATTTTCAAATTCAATGAACTCTAATAGGATTTAAACATAATTTTTTTCGCTATTCAAACCTAACTCAAGTCCCATTAACACATGTATTTAACTTAATCACCCATAATAAGTTGAGATATATATTGAAAATCATATCATATTTTTCTAAAAATATCAATATTCACACAGACAATTAACTAATATTATTATTACTATAAGGGTTAATAAACACTTTGTAATTTGATACCTAAAGAAAAAATTCACAATTAGATTTATCCACTTTATTTCTGTTATACACGTTAATCCAAAGCTTAATGATTAATGGTATATCATTTTTTTGATAAGTAAAAACGTGACACATGACATCATTAATATATCAAAATATCACGTCAATTTAAAAAAATATTTAAAATAAATAAATAACAAAGTATCTTAAAATGTTGACGTGTCAACAATACTACGTGTTATTTTTTTATTGAATAAAAAAATAAAACATCATCAACAATTAAGTTTTGGATTAAATACCTAATATTGAATTTTTTTTAATACTAAATCATAAGAAACAGTATAGTTTAAAAGCGATTCGTAATTCTCTTATTATAAATATAAAATTCAAACTTTTTGTTATCGATTTCTTCGTAGTAGGTTCGATCAACTACCTCATTGATATATCATCATCATGTCAAGCAAATCCTTGAAAGATATAGCTTTAATAATTAGGTTATTATGAACTGATGAACAAGTTCTTTTTAAAGATTTTATAATGTTTAGCTGTCATTCGAATGATCAAAAGTAAACCATATAAAATATACATACTAAAGAGAATAATGTTGTTACCTTCTTGACATCATTATTATATATTTTTTGAAGGATCAAAAGCCTTTTTGTTACCTAACACGTTTTTAAATTATGAATTTATAATGGTAAAAAATAGCTAAGGTTGAAGAAGTTGAACTCATGAAAAGTAAATATATATATTAAATATGTTTATTAATTTGCCCGTATAAAAAGTATATGTTATTATATACATTTATTTGCCCACATGCATGCATGCGAGGTAGGCTAGGCTAGGCTAGGCTAGGATAGGCCTTTTATGAACCTAAAAAAATAAAAAGTTTTCGGCAGCGGAAACGAAATCCCACATATTCAACATTAAAAGTATAACAAACTAATAAATAATAAGACTTATTATTTGAAAAAAAAATTATGACATAAAATATTATATAATAAAAAATAAATATTATAAATAGATAAATATAATAAAAAATATATAATAAAAACTATTAATGTATTAAAATTTTATAAATATAATTTTAATTAAAAATAATATAAACATAAATATTTTACTTAAATCGCAAGATCTACCGGTACGTTGAGTGTTGGGAGAAAGCATAAACAATATTTCAGCCCTAGGACGGATAGGCCGGAGGAGAATGACCTCATACCTTGTATAACAATGCATGCATTCAGATCATAATTTTTCAAGTTTGTTGAACCAAGGGAAGTTCATAGGGCTAATAGCGAATAGCAATTCATGACGATAACATTCATTTTATTTAAAATTATAATAAATATGATATAATTAAAATTATGTTTATAATTGTAAATAATTTTTTAATTTAATAATTAGAAGTGAGTTAAAATTAACATATAAATTTGAATTTAATTTTAAACATCTCTTTCTTCATTCCCAAATTATCAAAATTTTAATAAAAAAATATATCTATAATTATAATTTAAATCCTCGCTCCTACTCATGTGCCTGCAATTTCACAAGCTTTCAGTCTAGTTAAAAGCTTTGTACAAAGAAAAAAACAAAGGAAAAGTACATTTATTTTCTTAGGGTTTGGTAAACAATACACTTACTGATTTGAAAAATATTTACTTATCCCCCCTAAGGTTTGAGAAAATACACGCTGACCCTCCTAAAGTCTATTTATTAAGTGAATTTTAACAAAAAAGGCAATTATACCCTTGTTAGTTACTATCTATTTATCTTTATTCATTTTACTTAATTTTTTTTACAGAATGATTAAAATTAAATTAGATTTAAAATTATCTTTAATTACTATAAAATTAAATTTTAATTAAATTATATTCTAATTCAAGTGCATGTTAAATATTTTAAATTTATCTTTAATACAATATATTAAACTTTGAGATGAATTATTATGTTTTTATTTGAAAAATTAGTAAATTATTTTGAAAAGTTTAGTGACAAAGGAAATTGATTAATCAAAATTATTTAACAAGTAAAATAATTTGAACAATAAATTAATTATTTAAATTATTTTAAAAAGATTTGTGATAAAATAATTATGAATTCATTAAATTATTTTTGTTTAAAATAAATAAATAAAAATTATGTTAAATATTTTTTGTGATGAGAAATTAATTAAAACAAAAAATAAAAAAATAAGGAAAATAAATTAAATGAAGGTATTTTTAATATTTAAAGTAAATTTGGACAAATTTTAGTTTAATTAATGATATCCTAACATCAGTTATTTTTTTCATAAAAATAAAATGTATTTTTCAAACTAACAGAAGTATGTTTATTTTTAACAAAACCTAATGGACAATGGTTACATTTTCCTTTTCTCTTTCCCTTCTACTCTATTTCTCTTTTTTTTTATTTTAATTAATTTCATTATCATTAAAATATTTAAAATAATGGGAATTAAATATTTTAAATGAAAATAATTTTATTAGTCTATCTCAAAATTTCTATATAATTGAATTAAAGATAAGTTTAATTTATTTTTATATATAAAAAATATAAAAATAAAAGTAAATAAAAAATAATTAATTAATAAAAGATAAATTTATCTTTTTAATTAAAATTTATCTAATAAATAAACCATGAGAGGTTAATATATTTTTTATCAAACATCAAAACTGTAAGTGGGTATTTTTTAAGCAATAGGAGGCAACTGTATTTTCTACTGAAACTTAGAGGGGAGGTGTACTCCCCCCTCCTCCAACTCAAAAAAAAAAAAAAGAAGGAAAGAGTAAAGGTCTCCTTAAAGGCTAATGCAAATATCTATGTAAGATTTTGATTAGTCAATTTTTTAATTAAATTTTTTAATTTTTTATTAAAAATTTATAATTTTTTAATATTTTTAAAATTAATTTATTTTGATAAATAATATAAAAAAACTTAAAATCATAAATAAAAATTTTTTTATATTTTTTTAATAAAAAAGCTTCTATGTTAAGTTTCAAGATAATTTCTAAATCAAAGTGGTATTTTCAATTTCAACGATACAAGAGACAATGAGGACCAAATTCATTGATAGTGCCACATTTTCAAGCATTATCAAAGTCTTTGAAGAGAAAAGATTGTATAAAAAGCATATATTGATTCCATTTAAATTATGTTTTGGCGGGGGGGGGGGGGGGGTGGGAAGGGGGGAACAGGCTGCTAGATCCAAAAGAGCTAGGTGTTGAATTTCTGCGTCGTTTTCAACGTGTAGGTGTTTCGGATCTCTCCTGCACCTTCCAAGGAATCCCCATGTTCGGGTTGTGCCAACAGTACCCCCGGTGCCTTCAATTATACAATTATTAGACTGTCCGATGATTTTGACAATCATGATAACAATATTTAGGTTGATATATATTTATATTATATTATATTATATTATATTATATTATATTTTAATTATTTTTATATCATATAATAATATTATTGCTTTAATTGTTAGAGACTTCTTACATATAAATATGCAAGAAAATCTGCCACTCAAACTGAAATCATGGATTTTAGGATTATTTTTGCTTGGCTTAGCTGTCAGCAAAACTGAGTAAAGAGATTCAGGTTTATATCCTCACGGTTTATATTATATTAACTCAATTATGCAATTTTAAATTAAGCATAGGATCTTCGACGGTTGAATATAATAAAGCTTTTGACACATGCAAATATTGTGAATAATTTCTAATTTATATGCAGAATTTGGAGTTGTTAGCGTAGGAATAAAACATAGGAATCTTAACAAGGTTATTTTAAATTTTAAAAAATATTAATTAGGGGTATTATATATATGGTATGCATATATATATATATATGGGTTAAATATTTGTTTGGTCCCTGCACGTTGCTTCATTTTCAGTTCGATACTTAAAAGAAAAAATTTATCGATTTGGTATTAGAAGTTTCATTCCGTCGAACGTATTGGCTCTTTAAATTAACATTGTTAGTCAAATGCTGATGTAGCAATTAATAACTAATGAGAGTTTGACACGTGACAAAATACTACATCAACATAAAAAATCTAAAAAAAGTAATGTTTGACTAACGATATTAGTTTAAAGAGCCAACGTGCTTGACGGAATGAAAGCTTAAATACTAAGTCAACAAATTTTTTTCATTATACACCAAAACTAAAAATCAAATTAAAATACAGGGGCCAAATGAATATTTAACCCTAAGAGAATATTAAATGTTACTATATTAGATGGAGCTCAAATTTTATAAGATCTACCTCAAGAAGAAAATTTATAACATATTAAACACATTAAAGATAGACGCTAGAGATACGTTATATGTTATGTTATTTAAATTTTTTTTTTAAGTATTTGAGTCTGACCCATATTAAATGCAAATTTACATATGAGTATAGATATGATTTTGAAATGTAAAAAAAAATTACAAAATTATATGATGTATCGAACATATATATATCCAACACTCGCTTTCAAGTAGTATAGATTATATTGTATCAAATTTTGATCCATGAAATCATATGATTAATCAGAATATTTCATATATATATATATGTATATATCTATATCTATATATATATATATATAGTGTCTTTATTTCATTGGAGGAAAACAAATTAAGCACCGAAAAGAAAAATCAGATTCTAAACTTTCACATTTTTCCAATATATATATATATATATGTTATTCTAAAACTACTGCAAAATAAACAAATGGTTAAATCAACATATAATTAAATAATTAAATAATTAAATAAATAATAATCTTATGAAAATAAAGATACGTGTTACTGAAAATCTGAAAAGTCAAATATTGTATGATCGAGTTGATATCGAACCTCTGACTTTAAAACATTTATTGCTTGCCACTAGCGTCCTTAACAAAATGCGCAACACGTTTCCTATATTTCTTCGATCTCATTGCGATTCTTAGCACTTACAAGCGCAACACTACAAATCAGAGGTGATGGAATTCTCTCTCGGATGAATATGGGAATAAGGATGAGTAGAGGAAAGCAAGATGAATTTTTGGCGTGTTTTCCTTTTCTAGTTGTACACCTATTTGTATGTGTTAAAACATAATCTGATAATATTTAAAAAGAATAGAATTTTTTTCAAATTTTAAAATTTAAAATTTAAATTTAGATTATGAAAATCAAGATAATATCAGAATTTAAATTTAAAATTTAAATTTAAAATTTAAATTTCAGATAACTAATTTTAAAATTCAAACAGAATATCTTATCCAAATTGGATTATGTTCCTCTTTAAGTGAGTATTATAAGAATAATTTCTCATTCACCTCAAATATCAATCATGCATCGTATTTATGCACTGTATATCTAAATATAATAACTTATATATTAAATACATATTTCATATTTATATACATAAATTAGTCTATTGGTATCAACAATATATATGTACTAAAAAAAAGGAAAGTTTTGCATTTGAATGTTTTATTATAAATATTGTACCTTTCTGTGAAATAATATTCTGACTGCTTTGTCCCTTTAATGTCAAAGAAAATGTTTATATGCACTTTTCTAAATTATGGCAATTGAAACTCCATTTTCCAAAAATAAATAAACAAATAAATAAGCAACCATATAAACTTTTGTAACCAAGAAAATTGAAATTAAAAAAAATCAATTAATGTTTAATTAATATACTAAAAGTCTAAAAGTAAAGACACTAGTTGATGTTGGGTCAATCTTTTCCAAGAATCTAAGGATATTCCTACATAATTTATGCCTAAGACTATTTCCCCATATCTATTAACCTTAACCCCAAATTTGAAAAATAAAGGGAGATTAAGTTAAAAAAAAAAAACTCAGCAGCAATTTGAAACAAGTGTACCATTTGTCTATGAAACATAGGACTCTTTCATAGTCTGATAGTCGGTTAGATTTGACAAATTGGATTTATATTGAATATGAATTTTTTTAATTTAGATTAGTTAAGATTGAATTATTATTTAAATATTTTATTTAAATTTAATTATAAATAAATTAATATAAAAATATTTATAATATTATTTTAAATAGTAAAATTAGCTTTTGGATCGGCTCTGACTTAATCCGATCTGAGCGTGGGCGAGAAAATAAAAAACTGATTTGGGCTAGGGGAGAGTGGGGGCCAAGGAATAAAAAACCAAATCGGTGATCGAACTAATTGAACCATCAATTCTCGTTTGAACCGGTTCAACTGTCGGTTTAACCATATTATGATATTTAGTAATTAAGAAAATTAAAAAATAATTAATAAAATTCAAAAAATCATGCAAAATAAAACTAAGAAAAATTTAGAAAAATTCTAAAAATTTTAAAAAATACAAATAAATAATATAAGCAAAGTTTATAAATTAGAACAAAAGTTTAAAAGTTTAAAAATTTAAAAATTTAAAGTAGGGTTTTAATTTTAAATTTAGTTTTATATTGGTACGGCAGAAATGGGTTGTATTTTAGGTTTTTGGATTGAAAAAATTTTGAGTTGAAAAATGGGTTTAAAATCAAAAATCAAAATTCAAAATAGGTTTGGGTTTGAAAGAACCCAAAATGCATAAAATATGTCAAAATCCGATTCTATCAATTTATTATCAGTTTTTAGATTTGATTCTCTATTTTCAGAGGTTTTGTTTGGTTCAATAAAAATATGATTTTATATATATTTTGTGAACCGACGAACCAAAGATTTCTTGTTGAACCAATCGATTCAGTCTAATTTTTTATCATTGTGAGGGTTGTTTCCTTTGGTTTATTTGTTGGTACAAAAGAGCTCATAATTTAAGGTAAAGGAATTATAAAATTAGACCCTTCAATTTATTGATTATTATCTTTTAAAAATAATTATATAAATAAATTAAAATAAGTTTAAGTTTTTCTTTTACTTATTTTAATTGATCTTATTAATATTTTTTTATTAATAAATGAACCAACTAAAGTTTGCGTTAGATTTGCTCATGGATAAAATCAGATTGTGATCCAAAAAATTTTAAATCTAAGTTCAAATTCAAATTTAACTCGGTTTGACCCACCGATCTGAAGTATTATTCAAAACAAAATAAAATATTAAAAAAATATTTTTAAATTAATATTTCTATATTTTAAATGTTGAAAAAAAATCTAATTTGCATGCGCCCATAGATTTACGGTATATATGATATTCTCTACATTTCTTTCCACTACACTTTGTCTTTATTTACATCTATTATTTTATTATTTATCTTTACTCCATCACTCATCAACTCAAACCAAATCAACTAACAATCCCATCTTTTTCTTCTTCCTTGACATTATTAATTCTATATATGCCATCATTAAAATGCGGTTTAAATTATTAAAACATCCCCAGTAACAAAATTACTTATTAATTACCCATTTCTTAACTATAAATTCTTTACACAATGTTTAGGAAGATCAGCTCAAAGGCCGAACAGCCAGTTCGATTCAATTTGTGTTAAGTTGAATTTAAGTATGATCTTTTTTTATTCATATCGATTTGGATTATTGTTCAATCAATAAAAAAATTTACTTAAAATTTATTATAAAAATATAAATATTAATGTAAAAATAATTTTTTAATCTTTTAATTTTTTTTCAACAACAAAATGATATTACAGACTGGTTCGGAGTCGACTTTGGGAAAGACATTAAAAAAAATTCAAGTTACAGTCCAGTTTGACCCATCTTCTAGTTTAGTGAGAAAGAAAATTTAAAAAAGTTGGGGAAGAAAAAAAAGAAAAAAATATTTTTCTTTCATTTTGTTTGATAAAAAAGATGAAATAGAGGGAAATAAAGATATTAATAGTGAAATTATAAATAAAATTGTTAATTTAAATTAATAAATGTCTTCTTTCCACATTGATAGAAATTGAACTTAAAAAATTGCAATTTCGGTTATTTTCCTTCATTCCATTTATTTCTTTCCTACCAAACAAAAGAACTGATTAAAATCATTTCTTTTTTTTTTTTTGGGGGTCTACAACATAGACTTAGCCTTAATTGGTTAAGTATTAGCTGCATATGTTTAGTTCCTCATTACATTTTATTTTATATTATATATGGTTTAATTCTTATTAGTGACTGTTATCTTGTACTAATTGGGGTTTAGGTTGTGACAAAAAAAAAGAATATTTATGCTTCAGCATTGAATACTGCATGTGTCAAAAGACTCAAAAGTTTTACTGGTAAATCCATGACCAATTGTTTTTAATTTTGTTATAAACCATTTAAAATTAGTATTTAAGTAAATATTTTCGGTTGGATCGAATCGGATTTCATTTGAGATCATTTTGACGTGACCTTATTTTTTTTAAAAAAATAAATTTTGATCTGTTTCATCTTAAATAGAATTATTTATAAGTCAAGTTAGATCACGACTTAAATTTTTTTATATTTTTTGCCTAAATTCAAATCGGATCCCTTTAAAAGTTTGAAATTTTTTGTTGATAAATAATAAAAAAATAAAAAATATTTTTATATTAATATTATATATTTTATAATTAAATTTCAATAAAACTGACTGATTGAACTCAACCCATAGATCGAGAGGTTGGTATTATTATACCATATATACATATATATGTACCCGACATATGTGTATATTTTAATAAAATCTTTGATATCAACGTGATGCGTGACATAACATCTACAACATAAAGTAGGTTTATATGATTCATCCACATTTGGCATAGATTACTTTGATAAATCTCTAGATTTCACTCAATTGGTTCTAAGGTTTGGGAAAAAAAAATTTAAAGAATATGAGTGTTACCAAATTTTCAATTTTATTTGAATTCAACTTTTGAGGTGAATGAATTATTGGGGCAAAACCCAAATATTCATCAATTGGTTCAACTTAGTATCTTTAAAAACCTACAAAATAATAGGTTCATATTTATTAATTTAAGAATTTTTTTATTGGGAGAAATATTCTTTAGAAAGGCAGTTTTAATAAAAGAAAAAAAAAAAAACAAAAGCAAAGATCAAATGCCTCCTAAAAGGAATTACAAAAGATTCCATATTTTTGCCTTTCAAATTATTTATATAATTAAAAATATTTTTATTTTCGAAGGAACCCAAAATTAAATAATTGCTTTTCAATATGAGAGAGGTGAAACTTGTTGAGAATAATATACAATTTAATTTATATCTCCTGTCATAAATAATTATGGTTATTTGAATTTTTATTTTTTTAATAATTATGAAAGATGTACACTTGAATTTTGGTTCAATATTGGATATGATCTTTCCAATTCAAAGAATAGGTCCAAATATTCTTTTCTTGAGGGACAAAAAGAAAATAATTAAAGTTTGGAAGAAATGATAATTAGTTTCAAAGGCTAAAGTCTCCGAGCTATAATGGGTTCAAATTGATTTTATTTTTTAGTCGTAAGAAAAATCATTTTAACTCAAAATTTAATTTAATTAGTTTATATAATTATTTTTAAGAAATCTTATTTAACATATTTAAGATTTAAATCATAACATATATAATTTATTTTTTTACTCTGAAGTTGTGACCTTTAAAAATAAAAACAAAAGAAAAAGAAAATTTTATTTGCATTTACCAAGCAAATGCCGTAGTTCGGTAGGGATAAATGTAGACCTAATAATTTGTGTATCTATATCTTGTTTGTATATTTTTTTGTGTTATAATAATGTTTAAAGTATTTTATATCTATATAAATTTTAATATATTAATAATTTGTATTATATAAAATTTCATATATTCATATATATGAGTCATGTTTATTTTATTTTTTATATCTTATTTAATATTTTAATTATTTTTTTCAGTGTGATGTTTGTGCCAAGTCTAATATGATCGTATTTAAAGGTTTCTTTGGTAATTTCAAGAGTTCACATGACTAATTTATAAGAAATTTAAAGAATCTTATTTTCCACAATAAACAACTCATAATATATGACCCACAAATCATGGGTTAAACAGCTCAATTAGATTTTGGTTCCTTTTGCCTCTTTCCTTCCCCATCCCCTCAAATTGTAGCCATCTTTTGGCCAAATTAGCCCGACATTTAACATTAATTTACAAGTTTTAATTTTATTTTCAACCAAAAAATAAACTATTTGATTTGGAGAATTTGAACTATTTTGTGAAATATATATATATATATATATACACACACACACACTCTTTTATGAACATTCAAAACAAAAATCACAAGCTTGATACAACTTTAGATATAATCTCAAGAATATCTTTAATTTCTTCAAACATGATTTCTACATTTAAAATAATCAAAAAGTCCTTAAATTTATTATTTTATTAAGGTAAACATTGATATTTTTATTGCTTTCGAATATATCTTTAGTTTTTAATTTGCATCAAAATAATTTTTTAATTTTTAATTTATACTCAAATAAATTATACTAAAATCTTTAGTTTATATCTAAATAAGTCATTGAAATAAATCAAATTTTCATTTGAAATAATAATTTATTTGAGTATAAAATTATAAAATAAAAGATTATTTAAAAATAATTAAGTTATAGATTTAGCCTTTTCCAAAATCTATATTAAATGTCATTTCATCTAACTTTATAATAATTTTTCCCTAAACTTCTATTTTATACTTTCTTTTGCTTAACAGACAATCTTTTTTTTTAAAAAAAAAATTATAATATTTTTTATTCTTGATTTTGGATTTTGCCAACTTAAAAATGATACGCAATCATTGAAAATTAAATAAAAAAATTAAATGCCTAAGAAAAGATAAGATACAAATAATTAAAAACTAAAAAAATCTTAGATGAACAACAAATATAAATAACACTAACGATCCCATGAACTCGGTTTCGTGTTAGTCACCATGAAATCTATATATGTCTTAAATATGACTTTTAATTATTTTAATTTAAATTTTCAAACATTACTTAATCATTGGACACAAATTATTAACTCATGATATCTATATAACTCGAAATTACTTTAAATACTTTAAAAAGGATAAATTTGACTTTTATAAAAAATAATTACTCTAAATTTAAATGATACATAATTTATAGTAATTAAATTTTATAAAAAAGTTAGATTTATAGTAAGTTAATAGTAATTAATTTTTATAAAAAAGTCATATTAATTAATATTAACTTAGATTTTTTTACAAAAAATGTTAAATTTATTTTTTGAAATATTTAAATTAAAATAATTTATGCCCATAAATAAATCATGTCTAAATTCCGTGATAATTAATACAAAGCTGGGTTCACTAAGTCATTATTCATACGGGAGCATATTATTTACAATAATTATAGTATTATTAATCAATCATAATTTTGAATTACATAAGATTTACAAAAATATTACTAGTATCTATAATTTTAAATAATAAATCTTTATAAAATTCTATATTTTAATAAAAGAATAATAAGATTATAAAAAAAAATTATAGATAAAATACTTTCTATTTATTTAAATAGTAAGCTAATGAAAGATGATATATATATACATATATATATATATATATATATATATATATATAAAAAGCAAATAACTTGGATTTCTGCTTCAAAACTTAGACATGAATATTTTTCTATCTTAAAAAAAAAAAATTCCTACCCTTACTATCTTCTTAAGGAGCGTGACGTACAGTCTTAGACCGCAACGGTGATGTTGAAGCTGTCAACTAGGGAACGCGCCACTATGGAGCGTAGGCTTAGAATTTTTTTTTTTTTTTTTTTGCCCAACGCAATTTTGAAAGAGAATCGCTTTCGAGTCCTAGTCTTAGTCTTCGAAGTCCATTTAAAAATTAGTATTTAATAAACTCAAGAAAGTTATAATTACTATTTTTTTTATTGTGTGGCCATAAAAAGTTAGAGAAGCATACTAAGAAAAAGGCGAAAGAGACATAGTGACGTTATCGGATTTAAAATTTAATGATTTAAATTAATTTAAATTATTATTTATTAAATAAAAATAATTATTATTTAAATTTAATTATAAAAATATAAATATAAATATAAAAATATTTTAATATTTTTTAAATAATAAAATAAATTTAAAAAATAAATTAATATAAAAAATTTTAAAAAAATCAAGTTATGGTATTTCCATCTGACAAATACTTGGGCCATAGTTAATTTATATGGCTGAATTCTTGCATGTAAAATACTTGATAAGTTGGTATTTAATCAGCAGCTTTCTATTTTATGATGAACCTTCGAAGTACAAACTCTAGGGTAATCTAAGATAAGAGAAACCTAAACAAACTAAAATTCTACCATTTTACGGTCTTTATATTATTCTTCGAAAATTTACTTAAACATTGAGAAAAAAGTTTCGAAAACAAAACTCTGATACCTTTTGATAACTTTCTATCTTTACATAATTTTGCCAATTATTTAAAATAAAAAAGAAATTGGAAAAAGTATTAAATCTAGGTGTATTTGTATAGTCATATCTACAATAAATTTGTACGACAAAATACGATCCAGCGATGCACTAATTGCTTAGGTGCAAACAGCTTAAAACAAGGGGCAGCGGAGATCTCTGGTGATTCTTCAGCAGCTCTCTCCCTAATTTGCCCCGAATTTTGCCGCAAAGAGAAAGCTTGGGATTTGCTGAGCTAAACCCTTGTATATGTGTCTTCTCTCTTCTTTCTTTGACCTAAATATATAAATATATATGGAGAGATCAGCAGATTAAAAGAAGGGATGGGTAGCAGTTATTTTAGAGAACCAAACATGGGAAATGAAAGAGGAGGATCGTCGTCGTCTTCAAGGAAAGGCAAGAAGAGTAATTCAGAGAAGCCTAAGCAACCACAGAGAGGGCTTGGTGTTGCTCAATTGGAGAAGATCAGATTACATGAACAAATGGGTCATACCTACCCTTCTTCTCTTCCTGGACCTTTCCCTGGAAATTTCAACCAAGTAAACTCATTTTTCACTCTTTTTTTCCCCATATTTCTGCCTTCCCTAACCCTTGATTTCTTTCCACTCTGATTAAATGATATATATCAAATTGTTTGAGGATACTATCTTTTACAGACGACTTAAATTCAACCTTTTGTTGATTTGATTCGGCCTTTCTTTTTTGTTTTTGGCTAAGCTAATGATATATATATATATATATATATATATATATATATATATATATATTTCTTGGTGTACAAGCAGGAAGACATGCGAGTGCAGACAGCTTATTCATCATCCTCATCGACTTCTTCAGCTTCTTATGCTTTCCACCCCAGCATGATGGTAGGTGAAACCTGGTTGTTGCTGTCTCTAAATCATAAAATTCCATTGAAATTTATGGGTTATTAAATCAATTGAGGCATCTTTGACACGATTTTCATCTGTTGGTCATCCATGTTGCAACTGCTGTGTTTGCCTAATAAATGATTTTGCATAGAGTGTAATGCTTTAGAGGAGCAAATGTGGCTGAAAAATTTTGTGTATATTGCAATATATATATATATATATATATATATATATATATATATGTATGTATGTCTATTTATGCTTTCCGTCATCATCATATGATCACAGCATACAAGTTTTGATGGAAATATATAGTTACTAGAAATTTCCCTTTTGTTTTTGATATCTATCAAATGCTTTTGTATTTTGAAATTTCTAATTTGTTTTGCTTACTTCATGGTTCTAACCCTAGATATGCTACTTTTCCCCCAAGGAATAAAATCTTTACTTACTACTTCCTATTGTCACCCTCCGATATTTGTTTTCTATGTTACCTAAGCTCATGTCGAACACCTGTATTTGATACACATTCGAGCATAGATATAAAAATAGGATCCTCTAAAAATATAAAAAAAACTTAACAAATATTCACACTCACTCCAAGTCCATGTGACATAGTTTATTGTTCATGGATAATTATATTGGTGAATAGAAGTGTTGCAATGAGAGCAAGAGGAAAGGAAACTGACTAATTGATTGCTTATGAATTTTTGTATAAGTAATTCTCTATATTAACCTTGAAACTGTAAAATTAAATCAGTCAAAATTTACCTGATATTGCAGATGGGGCCTGGCGAATATGATCAAAGACCAAATATCATATATAGTGATTCCTTACCAAGTACTACAGCAAGGTGCATATATATATATATATTATATTTCTAATTTCTTCTTAAAACAATTCCTTTTTTTGATGCAAATATTTCTCCCTAGAAGCTTGTTGTCAAGTGTGTGTGTGTATATATTTATATATGTATTGTAATTAATTATGTTTTCAATCAATTGCAACAGTTGGAACCCCGGCAATGACAGCTTAAACAGTCAACAATTGGTACAACCAAACATGACCAGACAGCTTCTAAATCTACGTGCTGAGGTTGTTATAAATATTCTTGCGTAAATATTGATGAAATGAAAGCTATATATATATGTATATACATTGACATGTAAAGATTTTGTTTTCTATGGACTTTAATTTATTTTTTCTTTCCTTCCTTTTCCTATGTACTTAAAGGATTCACGATCAAAAAAGAGCAAGAAACAACGGGGCAACTCATGGGGATCCAACAGTCAGAATTCTGAATCAAGTGACACACAAGAGCTAGATTTGGAGCTCAGACTGTCATTGTAATCAGTAATTTTCTGCCACTTAAAATGTATAGTATTGCATTTTATGCTTCCCGTATAATTGTATAAATTCAAGATATATAAGCAGTTGGTCTTGCTATTCACTTAGGTAAATTGCAGCCGTGAATTTGTTTTCGGTCGCTGTCATATTTATTGTTGTTTTTTATGTACATCGAAATCAATTACGATAAATATCGTAATAAAAATAATAAAATTTTCAAAACAAATGAATATAAGATTACATTGCGGCCCCATTTATATCTCTGCACATGAGTTAAGCCTGTCGATGAATCTTTTTGAATTTCATTTGAAATGAATCTTGCGTGATGAAAGGTTAGATTGAGTTGCTGCATGAGCTAGAGTAATATTTTTTAAATTTTTTTATTAATTATAAATAGTAAATATGAGTAATTAGGGTGGGAAGGCTTGAATCAAGCTTTAATAAAGAATTTAAAATTTTTTTAGGTTATGGTCCGATCCAACCCGTGGATACCTTAGATGCAGTATTTATATATATGTGCTTTGTATGTGTGTAAATATATATATATATACACACATAAAATAAAGTTAAGATATATAATTATGGTAATAAATTTTAAAGAGTGGTATAATTTATCTACAAAACGAGCAAAATTTTTTGATGGCCAATATACATAATTTCCTTATGATCTCATGTCTATTATTAAATACTCAAATTTTGAGAAGTGAAGAGTTTGATACTATCCAACTAATAAAGAAATATTTAATGAAAAAAATAAAAAAATAAAAAGAACTTCAATCAAACGAGGATTTTATATTTATTACCGTATAAAAAAATTTTGCCTGAACGTACAGGTATGCACCTAATTCAAAAAGATCTGAGATGCAAGACCAAATGTCCCTAGGCGCATGCCCTGACCACATTAGATTAAAGTCATAATTCTAACATATTTCAATTATTTTAATAAAGCTAACACAGTCAACAACTAATAGTAGCAACTTCTTGAAATCAAAGTTAAATTTCATTAATGAAATTACTTTATTAATTGAAGAAGCTGAAAATGGAAATAATCAAACAAGTTTGAACCAAGTGGGGATTAAAGGTTTCTCAATTAAGGACAAAGTGAGGGACAATCTAGATGAGTTTTGAATCATTTTCTTCGAGCTTACTTAGCAGCATGGCTGCAAATAGATCTAGTAATATTTAATATAATTACACGAATATGACATGTATAAAGTAAAAAAAATACGACACAACACGAATAAATTCTTAAAATCTATCTAAATGAATTGTAAATGTATCAAAATTGATATAAATATAAAAAAAATCCTAAACACGATTATGACACCACAAAATATACAAAAATAACACAAATACACTAATTATCAAGTGTAGCTACAAACAGTAGACCGTATAGCCAATTAATTTTTTTTAATAATTAAAAAGAGATCATAATTTAAAGAATGTTTTGATATGGTGAAAAATTTTCACTTTTTTATGAATCAAATTTTCATGTTTGATATGATATAAAGTGTTAACTTTACTAAAAATTTTATAAAATTAAAGTAGTCCCTAAATTGGTCGGATTCTTTTTGGGGTGGGTTTAATTTTTATTTTAATTGTTTATGTACTAAGTCATACTTTATCAACTTTCTTTTACTTCACGCATTTTATCACCTCCACATAAATGTTATTATTTTATTACATTTTTAAATATAAAATTTTACTATATACACACAAAAAAATTAATTTAAACAAAATTCAATCCAATTAATTAAATACTACCATTGAAATAGTCAATCTTTTATAGTGGGAAGCAAATATTCTCTCTCCTCCATTTCCTTTACACGTATAATTTTTTAATATAATAAAGAATACGACATGATTTTTTATGTATTTATTTTGTGTTTATAATTTTTGTCTGTTGTATTATACTATATGTATTTTTTATGTCATATTCATGCATAATACTATCCAAATGAATTTTAGTTTTTTGTGTTACATATCGTATAATAATTAATTTTTTTTTAAAAAAAGATTTTTTTCATTTTTATATTATTGAATAAAAATGATTGTATTGATAAATTATCGATAAAATTAAAATATTGAATAATAATATAAGATTGATCAATGTAAGTAATTTTTTTAAAAAACTTTAGGTGTTGTTTCAAAAGAAAAAATTATTATGATGATTAAATAATAAAAATAATTATATTAAATGATGTAATAAATGCGATGAACATTAACATAATTTAAATAAATTAAAATTTAATAAATTAGATTCGAGTATTCATTTTATAGAAAATTATATTTTTTTTATGTATATAGTCTATGCCTTACTTTACAAGTTTATCCTAAGTTTAAATATTTTACATTATTTATTATAATAATTTAATTTTAACTTTAAATTTATATTAATATTATAATTATATTTAATATATTATTAATGATAACAACATTAAAGTAAATGCGAGCATCAAAATCTAGTAATTATAATTTGAATCCCAATATCATATTATATATATATATGTATACACTTTGATTTTTGAGATTTAAAAGGTGGTGTAAACCTACATGGTGATCAGGAAAAGGTTAACTGGTACGTTTACCCAAGGGAATTAGTACCTTCAGTATCATGCAATTTGCTCTCCTGTGGCTCCCAGCTGCATTAAAATAAGTTTTAAAGTTTTGTTTTCGTTTGGAATCTTAAGTTTGATTAGTTTATTTATATATCTGCTTTGAACAATGAATTCTCTCCCAGAGTAGAGAGAGAGGATATAGCCATCATGTTTTTTTTTTTTTCAATGAAATTTGTCAAATCTTCGAGAATGATCGCAGACGAGAAGCGCCTAATACTCTATCTCTTTGATTCGACCGATATTAATATTTAAATTTTAAATTTATTAAATATATTTTTATATTAAAAATAATTATATAAATTAATTGTTTGATGAAAAGTTAATTTCAGTATAAAATTTAAAAGATTTAAATATTATAAATAATTATTTTTAAAAGATAAAAAATTATTCTTAAAGTATTAAAAATAAAAATCATCATTATCAATTATCTTTTAAAATTATGTCTTTAAAAAATTTTAAAAATAATATTTATTTCTAATATTATTAAATTAAAGGTTACATTTATTTTTAATCTAACTAAAATTAAAATTAAAATATTATTTTTTTATTATATTTTTATCTTATCTTTAAAAATTTTTTATTTTATAATAATTTATAGGAAAGTTAAACTCACCTACAAGATTTTTACAGCCTTTGCTCATGAATTATCTCATGGAGCATTAGCTATGTAGCCATAAGATCAAGCAAAAGCTAGCATCAAAATTTGAACCCGGCATGGTCAAGCAGCGATCTAAAAATTTTTTTTAATTTTAAATTTAAATTTATTTATAATTCATTTAGATTTATTTATTTAAATTTGAGTTATTATTTATTGTATTAAAAAATTATTTTTATTAATATTTAAATATTTTATAATTAAAATTAAATAAAAATATATTATTTTAATTTAAAATATTTATTCTAAATCAATTCAAAATATTAATATTAAAATCTAAAGAGGAATCGTACCGCTGCCCAGGTCTAATCAAAAACCAGTTAGATTTTCCCAACTTGGCAAAGATTATATCTTTAATTTTGGCAGTCTAATTAAGCATGATTATATACAGGTACGAAAACCTGATGTTGCAGTCTCTTTCTATATGCCAGTATCTATCCTTTTTCGAATAATTAATTCATAAAAATTTGACAAAAAGAAGATTTGGTGTTAAAATGATCATTAATCAACACTGTTAGTGCAGCAGCCTAGATAGAAGCCTAGGAAATTAGGGTTCCTTACCAATAAACAAATCTCTTTAGCCCTAATCCGTACCAATAAAAAATTTAATAATCTGATCGTTGCCCTATCAGATTAATGATTAATGCTCCGCTTTTCATCAAAGCCTAGATAAAACCCTACGAAATTAGGGTTCCTGCAGCTTTCTTGAGTATTTAACTATCTTTCTTTTTCTTTTCCGCGTTGAAACTCAAGAGTTTCTGATACTATATAATATAAGATGAGCATAACATTTCTAATAATTTTAAATACATCGTAAATTAATAATTAAAATATAAAATAAAATATAACACGATAAAAATAATATAAATTTATTAAATTTATATAATATAAATTATTAATAAATTAAATATTATATAAATGTATAATATTTTAAATATAAATATAAATATAAATATAATATATTATATAATATTATAATACAAATATATATATTTATTTAAATCTACCCAGCCCAATCTTAATTTGCAACATCAAGTTCTGTGATGTTAAGAGTAGAGCATTTCAAGTGACCTTTGACATGTTTTTTTGTATACTTTTTCGCTATACATAAAGTTGCCTACTTTAATATGAGTGTAAAAGCCATTAACATACCATCAAACTATGTAACTGTACATGTCAATAATGGAAAAGATAATTAGACAAAATTACTTTTCAGTAATCAGATTAATTTGAACCAAAATTACCAAGGAAAATTAAAAGCTGGACGTATGTATATATATATATATATATATAAAAATTAAAAGCTGTACGTATGTATATATATATATATATGTAAATAAAAATATTTATGATTTGAGTTAAATTATAATTTAAAATTTTTTTGTTTAATTTTGAATTGAGTTAAATTCAAACTGATTTGAAAATTTATTTTATTTATTTAAAATAATATTAAAAATATGTTAATATTTATATTTATATTTAAATTTAATAATTTTATTCTATATATATATCATATTTAAATTGAATAGACTATTCAGTGATGAACAGGTATATATGAGTGAGTTTTGGCATGACAAAACGGATAAAAACAAACTCAAGTTTGCCGACAATTCTTCATGATGGAAAAGAGATAATGAAAAGATTTGTAAGGACATTTTTTACTTTCTTCCTTAAAAGGGCAAATTGAGAGGATGTTTGAATAAAATATTTTCCCAAACGAGAAAGTAGGGGCATCTTTGCTAATTGAACCTTTCCCAAACAGGAAAGTAACATGGATTTGTGCCCCTGTACCTGAACAAGAAATGACCTTATTTCATTACCAAACCCAAAATAATTACTCATACTTTGTGCTTGTTTGTTTGTTTTTTTCTTTTTTAAAATTTTGTAATTTCTTATCATTGATCTCTTCACTTAATCATTTCAGATTGCTCTATTATAACCATCAATATGATCATTATTGCGAAAACCAAAATGAAAATATAATCCTACCGTTAAATAAAAATTATTGAGATTCGAATCTTTATAAATCAATCAAACAAATAAATAAATATATATAAAAGAATCGACTTCTCTCCGATCCAAAGAATGATCTGAACAGGTCAGTACACTCTTAAATAAAGATAATTGTTTTTAAATGTAATAAAGGGTTTAGATTAGCTTACCATTTATTTATAAAAAAAAAAAAAGAATAAAATATTTGCGAGTACTAACTCTGTTTACTCCCTGTTAACTACAGCCTTAAATTAGGTTGGAAAGATCCTGAAGAGCTTCTTCCTAGGCTGAATTCCCATGGAAATACTCTGATATCTTATCTCCTTCACCATTGAGAGAGCAACTTTGTCTCGATCTACAATTAATACAACAATTAGAATTATCCATCAAAACCCTTAAGAGAGAAAAGAGTTTGGAATTTGGAATCATAGAATGCAAATTTGTCTAACATATCTATTAAATAGAGGTGTTTATGGATTGGATTGAGTCGAGGTTTAATTTTTTTTTTCTTATTTAGGACTATATTGGTTTAGGTCTCAATCAATTTGAAAGCCCAGTTTATAATTTTAAATAATATAAAATTATTTTTATATTAATATCTATAATTAAATTTAAATAAAAATATTATTTTATTATATAAATAGTTCAAATCAAATTAGATTGATCAAAATCTCATCCAAGCCTAACTTATATTGGGTCGAGCTTGTCAGATAGAATAATCATAAATATATTTACTGTTAAATTGCACCTTTTTTTATTAAAAAAATTATAATCAAAAAATAAAAAAATTATATATATTAATATTAAAACTTTAAATTTATTAAATGATATTTTTTAAAGATGAAGCTGAGCCTAGCTTCTATACTATGATTTGTTTTACCCAATTCTTATTGCAAATTTAAAATACCAGTTCTAAAGCAACCCTATTGAAGAAATCATATCATTTAAAACTGGAAATGATTAAAAGAAATTTCAAACCAGCAGCGGGGGTAGGTGACATCTAATCATTTATATATTTATATTATATTCACATATTTTATTATATAATATTTTTTAAAAATATTTTTATATTTATAATAATTTTAATAAATTAATAATTAATATTACATAATTTTTAAAATATATTTATATCATATCATATATTATTACATATTATATTTGTATAATTCTTTTTAATATAATTAGAATGAGGAAGTAGGAAACAATGACCTGGCTACCAGAAGAGAGATTAGTACAGCTTAATCTCCTTGCTTTGCAAGCCGGCGGTCAATAACTCCATTTGCTAATTAAATGCCCATCGAACCATTTTTTTTTCCCATTGAAATTTTTAAGAATTGGGTTATGAGTTTTTTTTTTTTTTGGAATTAATTTCAATGCCAATTCCTACGAAGGGAGTATGAGGGAGTGAATTGGAGCTTGTGCAAAGTAGTCATTTTGTTGTTCAAACGATTTAAATGTCGATAAATGACGAGCATGAATGTATTTTTAATTATATCAATAGTTATGAATATATTAAATATTATTTTAATAATATTTAGTGAATATCAATAATGGATATCGATGATTAAAAAATTAAAATCATAAAGTAATTACAATATTATGTCATATACATGAGAGAAGCCATAAAGATATTTATGAGCTGAACTACTTGTCCAAGACTGAAGAATTACTAATATTTGAGAGAGTTTAGACAGAAATATTAAGTCCAAAAATACGTTTGGACAAAAAAATTAAGTTCATTTAAAAAATTAGTTTGGCCTTGGCTCCCACTTTCAAGGTCCAAGTATGTCTGGTTCGAATCTTTTTGGAACTATATAATATATATTAACTTTATATTTTTTTATTAAGTAATTTTTATCATATAAAAATATATATATAATATTATAATGTAAATATTAAAAAATATGTTAAGTTATTTAAATTTTAAAACTTAATAAAAAAAAGGTTACTAAACTTTAAATTTCAGCGGACCTAAATGGTTTAGATTATTTATGCAAAAATATAGACTGGTTTTGAGGAAAATTTGAAACCTATATTTCAAGTTAAACTCGACTTGAATAAATATAATTGATATTAATAAAATAATTATGCCTAACCTAAATAATATCCAAACTATAAATACTTCTAAATAATAACTATAATACTACTATACGGACATGATTAAAAATCCTTCTACTTCGTATCTGCATGGCTTCCCATACATGATCAGGCGCTTTCTAACTTGCCGGAAAAAAGTGCTTCCTTGGCGTCAATACAGAACACGAAATTTATTCTATGGATTTGCGAATTGTCTAAAGCAGTTAGAAGGTTCAACATTGGGAGATGGTTTGGGCTAACTTTTGGGCCTTTTATCTCGTGTACAAGGAAATTCAGACGCCGACCTAGGGCTCCTGCTTAGGGATCCATAATTATGAAATTTGCTTTTTATATATTCAGATATTGTAGATTTGGATAGTATGATTATTAGTAGATTCAAAGTAAACCTTCAAATATTTATTATTTGAATCTATATTAGTTTTAAAGATAACAAATTTAAATGTCTTAATTTACTGTATAAATAGGTATTATTTTTGTGGATAATAGATTCAGATATTTAAATTGCTTGCTCGTTTGATGTAAAATGCCAAAATTTTATACTAATGGAAAGAATCAAACTTTGGCTTTCGAGGTTCGCTGCTTATTGAATTTGAATTTTAGTGGATTTAAATATCTGGTGGATTATATTATTTAATTTGGACTTGGATAGTTATGTGTGAATTTAATATAAATAATAAACGTATTTAGATTTTAAGGCACTCATGCAAATTTGAATTCAAATTTGGATATTACAGAAAAATTTAGACATTCGTTCCACTGTCACTGTATTCTACTTCTACTAAACTTGCACTTGTAATAAGTTTGGTGAAGACTTACTAACAAGTAGAGTAATCTATATGATTTGACAAGTTCGGTCCATAAATGAATTTAATTTGGTGTTTTAATACATTATTTGCAGATATATTAACTCAATTGATCTATATTTTGATTCATGCATTAAAAACATTTGGCTTTGATTGAATTACTAGAATTCATTATACCCCTTTAAAGAGATTTTAGATTTTAGACCTTCGATTGACACTAATTAAAGACTAAACCCACGTTTTTTTAATAATTGAGTTACAAAATTACATATCTCATTTTCAATTCAATCATTAAATTAACATGTTTTTCCTTTTTTTATTTCCTAGAAAACATAAAAATGTGTGATTATATGTATTAATTAATCTTTTGTTGATGTTAATTATTCTTAAGTTTAGTAATAAAACAACAAAGAGCTAGAAAACTAGAAGAGAGATAAAGTATAAAGTCAACAAATAATATTAGTTGGTTTTAAACCTATCCATGATCAGGTTGAGCCAAGTTATGGTATTTTTTTTTCAAGTTTTTAATTTAAATTCGGTTTAAATTAGTTCGACAGTCCGTTTTATTATTTAAAAAATTAAAATATAAAAAAATTATATTAATATTTTTATTAATAAATTGTAATTCGAGTCGATCCAAATCAGGTCGAACAAAATTTATAAAAATCTTATCCAAAACTTGATCTATACAAATTAAATAGATAACTCGATCTTGGATAGGTATAGTTGGTATGTTTAACAAATAATTGAATTGTTATTGTAAGTTATAACCCATGAGATCATATTACAAACTTAAATATAATGAAGGTGAAACCTTTTTTCCCAAATTAGTAATTCTTGAAGACAAACATTGAAAATATTACAGTATTGCTCCTATAATTAGCTATGCTTTCCTCTAAACAAGGAGCCAACGTTAATTTTTCCAAGAAATTGTATGAAACTGAAAGATTCTGGAACGCATTTGGTTAGAAAGATGCGGAGGGAACATGAATTTTCGAAGGCAATGCAATGTATATTAATGGCGGAAAGGAGCTTCGAATATGAAGAAATTGGAGTAGCAGCAAATATTCGGAAAAAAAAATAATTTCATTGATAAAAATCATGACGATGTTATGGAGAGACCTTTGGATATTACCTCTCCTTTTTGTGACCGGAAACTGTCAGTTTCTGTTCCCTTTCATCCATCATTTCGGTAATCCAACAAGCATCCATGGCCACAACATTGGTGGCGGCGGTGGTGGCGATGTAGAATATAATGGTGGTCGCTTCCCAGGCGGTGGTTCCTTAGCAGGCGATGGTGGGTCAGCTGATAAAGGCGGCCGCGGGGACGATAATGATTCGGAGTTCGTTAAAATTGTTGATGGTTCAGCTGAGAGAAAAAAGAAAGATAATGGAAATGTAAATGCTCCTCAGACTAATTACAAGGGGAAATGGGAGATTTTTACTGAAAATGCCGGTGTTTCCGCCATGCATTTGATCTTACTTCCCAAGATTGACCAGGCCTTGATGTTCGACGCCACGGTTTGGAGGCAGTCGAAGTTGAAGTTGCCAGGACCGCCTTGCCGACCCGTCGAGGGAACTAATGAGGAAGACTGCTTTTGCCATTCAGTTCTCTTGGACATTGAGACAGCAAAGATAAGGCCACTCAGGGTAAATTTTAGCTCTTTTAACAATTTCAATGGTGAATCGAGCTTATCTCAATTGGTTCGGTTTATGCAGTCGTCCATTTAGGATTACAAAAATTAAAAAAAACCATGACTCGATTCGAATAGTAATATTTCATTTTATTTTGGTTTAGGTTAATTCAAGTTTATATATTATTTGATTCGGTTTAATACTTAAAAAAATAGAATATTACACATTATCTGATACTTTTTTTTCAAAATCAAATCTAACTATACCATTATCACCATCTGTGTTCTTAAAAAGTTATGTATAATAAATTTAAAGTTTGAATCTTAACATATGTAATATTTGTCTTATCTCTAGACTATAGCATCCTATTTAAAAATAGTTCAATGATTTACTATAATTAGACTTACTTATGGACCGAGTTAAGATCCGAAAAAATTTAAAATTTAAACCTAAATTTAAATTTATCCAACTCAAATAACTATTTGAAATGTATTAAAATATTAAAATATATATTTTTATATTAATATTTATATATATTATAATTAAATTTAAATAAAAATTTATTTTAATTATTTAATTTTTCAACTTGACCGGACCTGTCGGGCAAGACCCTGTCCTTGAGCAGGTTTAACTAAAATTATCGTCTTCTAACATTTTGTTTTGCAACAGTTGAAATATGACACTTGGTGTTCATCTGGTGCCCTTGACGTAAATGGGCGATTAGTGAGCACCGGTGGTTATAATAATGGATCAGACACCGTGAGAATTCTCGACATATGTCCTGACTGTGATTGGCAAGAGTATCCTGGTGCACTTGGCAATGGAAGATGGTATTTAACTTTACACTCAAATTCTTCATTTTCATCTCATTTTAAGGTTTAAGAAGAGACAGCCAGTGTTACAAATTAGGTTAGGTCAGATTAATTGGTCAAATGATTTAATTGAAAATCGATAGTTTATTTAATTGAAACATATTAAAAACTTAAAAAACATCAATTTATATTTAATTTATTTTTAAATTAAATTAAATATTTTGATTCAATTAACTCACCAACTGAATTGATGATTTGGAGCTCACTGGTTGATTCTGAGTTGTTTTTGTTGGTATATTTTGAAGGTATGCTACACAAGTAACGTTAGGAGACGGTAGATTCATGGTTTTTGGTGGTCGGAACTTCCCAACATACGAATTCGTCCCACAAGAAGGCCAACGCAATACGATCAACCAAGTCTTCCCTTTCCAATTCTTGGCCGAAACTCACGATCCCGTCGAGAACAATTTGTACCCTTTCGTCTTCCTTTCGACCGATGGAAATCTCTTCATTTTTGCCAACAATCGCTCGGTTTTGCTCAATCCCAACACCCAGAGAATCGTCCACGAGTTCCCGGTGCTCCCGGGCGGTGCTCGAAACTATCCGGCGTCGGGAAGTTCTTGTCTCCTCCCGATTACGCTTAAGCCCGACGAAACGCGTAAACTTATCCCGGCTGAGTTTTTGGTATGCGGCGGATCATCGCATGACGCATTTACGCTGGCGGATTTGAAGCGCCCGAAGGAGTTCGTCCGAGCGAACCAAGACTGCGCCCGGATTGATATTACCAAAAGGAATGGGAAATGGAAGATCCAAACCATGCCGTCACCCCGTCTCATGGGAGACTCCGTCTTACTTCCGACCGGCGATGTTCTTCTCATCAATGGCGCCAAGAGTGGATCAGCCGGTTGGGACGACGCCAGGGACCCGAATTTCACCCCCGTATTATATCGTTTCCGCGGTGGAAAAGCCGCTGGTTCGAAGTTCATGGAGCTGAAACCGTCGCAAATCCCCCGGATGTACCACTCATCGTTCGCACTTCTTCCCGACGGCAAAGTCCTCATCGCCGGTAGCAACACGAACCCAGGTTACATGGATGAAGCCCTCTTTCCCACTGAGGTTCGTGTCGAGAAATTCTCGCCGCATTACTTCGACCAGAACTTGGACAAGTTCAGGCAACAAATCGTCGTTGAAAAGTCTGACAATCAGATAAACTACGGGAAGCGATTCACAGTGCAAATTCGCGGAGACGAGGACGAGGAACTCAACGAGTCGAAGCTCCAAGTGAGTATTTACTATCCGGCCTTTACAACCCATGGGATCTCCATGAATCAGAGGTTGATTCAACTGGGAATTGTTGAAGTGACCAAAAATGTTGCCCCCAAAACGCACAACATCGTTCTTCAAGCTCCCATTCATGGCAACATCGCACCTCTTGGTTACTACATGCTCTTCGTGAACTACAATGGCGTGCCTTGCCGCCGCGCCATGTGGGTTCAGATTCTCCCATAGATAGACCTCACTAATCTAAGCCGAAGAATCGAATTAACGTCTGCGACAAGTTAATTTAACTCTCTAAATTTATTGGTTTTATATAAACTATGAATCATTGTCAGCATTTTGTTTCCAAAGCTGTAGTATTGGTTGTTGAAATCATATAATGCGGATCATCGTCGAATTAACATCTATTTTCTTTACTTCTCGATCTAACTTTTTTAAATTTAATTGCTCGAACATCCACGTCGCCAAGTAGTTAGAATTTTGAAGGATGACCTAAGACAAAACTGTCTTTCAACAGAGAAATAAAAACTATATGACATTATTTTACTGTATCAATGGACGATCTTTTAGTATCGTATTTGTGTTAATTTTTTATATCATAATTATAATTAATCAGTTATATATTTATATATATTTTGATAAATTTATTTATTCATATCGTGTATATGCTTTTTATACATGCCCTATTTTAATTATTTTTTCGTACAATCTTATCTTGATTAAGGTTGACAACTCTAGTCAATACTATCGGCATGCAAGTCTAACTACGGTCTTAACTCTTTTTAAGCCTAAGTCTAATATTATATATTGGGTTAAAAGGTAAATTTGCTATTATACTATATACGTTGATATTGAAATTTATTACTCTATTTTTTTATCAATATTTGCCACTATACCTTTGAATTAAACACAAAATTACCATTATAGTTTAACTCAATATTAAATTTTTCACTTTACTTTTCTTTAATTAAATTTTGCCATTAAATTTTAATTTTTAAAATTTTGTCATCCAATTTTAACTTTGTATGATTTTAAGATAAAATTTAATAAAATATTCCTTCAAATATTACATTTTAATAATTAAGGTTTATAAATTAACTAATAAAGGATGATAATAAAATTAAGCTTTAATTTTTTTTTATAAAATAAAAATTTTATGTTAAATTTTAATTTTTTTTTATAAAATAAAAATTTTATGTTAAATTTTTATTTTTTTATATTTTTTAAATTAATTTTATCTTGAAATTTTTTAAAATCAAAGATGAGCAGCAAAATTTAATTAGAAGTAAATTTTAGTAGCAAAATTCAATTATATAAGAATATAGTGGTAAACTTATCCTAATCTCAAAAGTATAATGGCAAATATCAACTAAAATAAATTATAGTGGTAAATTTCAATGTCTACCTATAATATGATGGCAAATTTACCCACTAACCCTTATATATTGATATTTCTAATTTAGCTTTCACCTCCAAACACCTATTTAATCAACTCACATGAGGAAGACATTTCAAGACTAAACATTCTTGAGCTTACAACCGCCAATAACATTATGTCAATTGAGCTAGTACTCAGTTCGTGTCCTAGCTAGGCATGGGCTCTGGTCTCAACTTGATTTCGCTTGATGCTCAAAAGCATTTCTCAGAAACATCTCAAAGAATAGGCTCTTTACGTATAACTAAGTTATCGAACTAAAATTAAATAATCATTCAAGTTTGTATTGCATCGAACATTTATACCTATTTGATCCATTCGAACTCCCAATATATTTTTACTCAATTGAGCTTTCAATTGATTTTCCTAATGAAAACTTTGAGAAAATAAACTATGAATGAGGGTTGCCTTTTAAGAGACAAATAGCAGCCATGTTTACAGTAAGTGCTAAATTTGCATGCTCCAATACATCGTCTAACAGGTAACTGAATCAAAAATAAGTGTTTTTTATGATAAATACTTCATTGAAATAAAAAGAGGAAGATAATTAGACAGAAACTTACATCTAAAGATTTCTTCACTTTCGCGAAGCTAATGGCTGCGCGATTGTCACTGCAAAAGATTTTATCTACAAAACGGGATTGGACAAAGAATTTCTTCAACAAATCCTTTTCAGCTCAGATTTGGATTTTGGTGTCAAAAGGAAAAGATGCGAGTACCCTCAAAACTCACTCCAATTCCTTGAGGAAATCAATATTATCAACAAAAACCTACAAAATCAAACCAAGTTGTCTCATAATGCACATGAATGAGTACACATTCTTGATATACTTTCTTCCTTTTTGAGATCTGGTGATATGGATGAATGATGAGCAATTCAAAGTAAAAAATTTCAGCTTTCGGGTAACAAGCATCAGAGTATAAATGTTTCAAAAGTTATACCGTTTTCCAACCATCAGGATCTAAGCATGCAGTGATCTTGGTGTTAATACCAGGTAAAGGTCCAGGTTCCCGTGTAATTTTTCCACCAAAAAGTTTAACTGCCTCTGCAGTTTTGTAAACATCATCTGTGCCGATTGCAATCTGCAGAAACGTGAGCAATAAGCATTTTATTCGTGTCCGTGTATAAGAAATAAAGGTTCAAATATGCAAAGTAGTGTCATATAACACCCCACAAGCCCTTACATTTTGCAAAAAGGGAAAAAAAAAAAAGTATCTTTTCAACAATGAAGTCAAAAGAAAGCAGAAATATTTCTACCTGAGCATAACCATTTCCTTTGTCATAATCAGTGACGCCATAGTTGTATGTAAACTCGAGCACGGTATTTTTATCTTCAGGCCCATAGCCCATCTTGGCTATTGTATACTAAAAGTAATTCACAAATATATGTCAATGCATACATCTGAATACCCATTCCTAAAAAGGTTAACATGAATACTTCCATCAATCCCACTAATATGAAAATACATACAGCAATAAATACATCAATTCAAGACACACAAGAAAGGACGCATACAAACACACGTCACACAGTATACACACTTGAATCCTTCTTTGCAGCTCTTTAACACAACATCTCATCCTTCTCTACATTTCTTTTTCTTTCTTTTTCAGTTTTTCCACCTCTCTCCCCAGAATACACATTTTAACTGGTTCTATTTGCCATATAGAATAGATAGTTATTTTACCTTGTACCGTGGATTATCTCGTTTGTAAAGAAGCTGCATGCCAAAAGCCTGCAACAAATGGAGATGGAGACTAAGACCTAAAACATGACTTAAAACATAGTAGCCTACCCCCCCCCCAAAAAAAAAAAATAAATAAAAGATGTTCATGCAAAAGACTATAAATAGCATCAGATATCGTTGCCCTAGATTCCAGAGCAACTCTAACCTTCTCATAAAAATTTATGGAGCGATCAAGATCACCAACACGGAGCATTACAAGGCACAAAGGTTCAGGAGTAGGCCCCCTTTCAATCAGTTGAAACCTGTAACCATCAGGATCCTCAACAAATGCAATTACAGTAGTACAATCCTTCACTAGCCCAGGTTCACTGGTCACTTTTCCACCTTTGGCCTTTATGAGTTCCACATTCTTGGTAACCTATTCAGAGAACCTTATAAGCATTCAGCTTTCGAAACAAGAACCTAGCAGTTGTAAGATACATAACAGTCTATCACCTTGTTAAAATTGAAAAAAGGTTGATACATTTTTTGGAAACCAAAGTTCGAACTTACATCCTCAACAGCAATACCAAAATGCCCAAATGCAGTTCCAATGTTATACTTGTCGATTCCGTAATCTGGTAGCACCATTCAAGGAAAATGAATGATCCATAGGTAGGCTCATATATACTGTCTACTCTAATAATCATGTATGCAAAAGAAAATTTTCATATATAGTTAATTAGTTACATTTCAGATTCACGTAGTTTGGAAAAGCAAAAGAGTAGTCTGATAGCTTACTGTAAGTGAGTTCAATAACAAAGTGAGAATCTTCCGGCCCATAACCAAGAAAGGCGTTTGTGTATCTCTCCTCTGGTATGTCCCGTTTCCTCAAAAGCTTCATTCCCAGACACTCGGTATAGAATCTGCAACCACCAGACATTCCAGTTTGGTTCAAGGATTCCGACAACAAGATTGTTTAAAAAGAATAAATCACAATCTGCTCATGAGATTAACAAAGGAAACATGAACAATAGTATATCTTGAAATGACATACTTGATGGTCCTATCCAAATCGCCGACTCGATAAACAACATGGAGCATTCTTCTTTTGTCCTTTTTAACCCACTCTAGGGCAGCAGTTTCTTGTGCGGTAGCCGTACTTGCCCGTACCACATTTCCGATCCGAGGCATCCGTAACCTGCTTCCCTCGGCTCTCAACGCCTTAGAAGCTTTGAGACCAAAGAATTGAGACTGCGAAACAGCTGGATAAAATTTCAAACGATACATATTTATATCAAATACATAAAAAATCTATGTTATTTGAACTCCGATGTGAGTTTCAAATACGGATATGTATTCGACAATAGTATGTGCAATCTTTATAAGTTTTTTCATGTATTTGGATGGTATTTGGACAGCCATATCTGATATCCATTTCCGAAAATATGTTGGACAAGAGCGTCGAATACAAGTACTTCAAGAACAATGGAGAGTCGAATTGTCGAAGCAACATAGTCCAAAATCATTTCTTCCATTCTATAAAACTCAACCGAATCTCCAGATATTGTTTACTTATTCTCACAACTAAAAAGCGAGAAAAATGCAATTATTTCAACAAATTTAGTGATTCTTTTAACTAGGTAATATAATAGCATTTGCAAACAGATGCCTCTGAATTCCTTAAAAATCTTAAAAACATTCTAAAATAAACTGAAAATTTTTCACTTCAATTCCCGATTTCATCTAATTCTCCAATCAGTAATTAAATTAATAAGAAATTTACAGGGCATAAAAAGGGAAATAAATTGATCAAAAAAATTAAAAGAAATAGTGATTACCGCTGCCGAGATGAGATAAAAGGAGCCGCCGAGGAAGGTGAAGCGGAGAAAGGGAAACGCCAAAACGTGTGGGAGCGACGCCACCGGAGCACCTAAACGACGATAACGAAGGTCGTATTGAGGACGACGCCACGGGAATTATCCTCACCATCTTGGCGAAATTGCTATGTAGTAATTCTTTATTTAAGAAAATATATAAAATTTAATCAGTTCTACGTCTCTCCTCCGAAGTTTTGAGTCTGTGATATGTTTCTAGCAGCTGTCTATCACTGTGACTGTATCTTTTGCGTTTCCCAGAAACAACTGCCTCTGTTTCTTTTGTCTCGGCAGTAAAACAGAGAGAGACTGAGGATGTGAATTTGCGATGATACAAAGCTCCATTTATAAAAAATAAAAGGAAACTGCGAATACAAAAATAATTTTTTTATTTTTAAAAATAATTATTAAAGTATTGATATTTTTGGTAAAAATTCAGATAATTCATTATATCTGAATTAATATTTAATAATTAAAAAATTATTTTAAATTAATAATAAACTATATAAATATTAATATAAAAATAGTTTGTTTAAAATTTTGGTTGATTATATCTAGCCGAGCAAAATTTAGAAATTTTGGTTGATTATATCTAGCCGAGCAAAATTTAGGTTTAAGCAAAAAATCTAAAATTTTTCGAATTGTGGCGCAACTCGCAGACACCTCTATCTATCGATATATCTTGTGTATTTATATTATTTATAAAAATTTTGATAGATTAATAATTCATATTTTATAAGTTTTAATACGTTTTTGTGTTTTTCTGTTGTTTTTGTTTTATTTTTGGATCTTGTTTATGTTTTCTATTATATCTTAATTATTTTTTTATATCATATTTTTATGATGTTTAAAATTATCAAATCTAGCCGAGGGCTTTTTTATTCCAAAATTGCATTAGGCCTCGTACTGTTCAAAGGCTAGGCAATTCAAGAAGCTTGGCTCATTTTGGGCTGATCTTAGATAAAAATTTTTGTAATTTGATTTAATCTGATTTGAATTATTGTTAAAAAATTAAAAAATATTTTTTATTTAAATTTAATTATAAATGATAATATAAAAATAATTTTTTTTTTAAATTTTTAAGATTATTTTGAATAATAATATAAGCTTTCACGATAACTCAAATCCCAAACCTAGGTAAGGTAAGGAAATTTTAAAAAAACATTTTAGGCTCCGACTTGATCTATGAAGATTTGTCATTAGATTGTAGAATTGGATGTGGATATGATTCATGTATTCGAATTCAACGACGAATGTTAGATGCAAAGATGGATTTAACAATAATATTTTTTAATTTTTTAATTTTTATATTTAAAATATCATCTTTATACTAAAAAATATATTAAATATAAATATTAAAAAAAAATAAAAACATCCAAATAATTTAAATTCACATTTATTTCTCTCCTTTTGTTTTCCAAAATTTTCCTCTATTTTTATCGTCAGATAAGATGTTTCATTTTCCTTTTCCTTTTAGTTTTTAACGCAAAAAAATCTGCACCGTTACTTTATAGTCAAAACCATAATCAATCATTCTTGTATTCTAATGACTATATATTGAATTTACATTTTTAAATACATTAATTTTGTCATTTAATATTTCTTCATTTTTTTTTAAAACATAATTATTAAATATAAATATTTAAAAAAATAAAAAATCAAATAACATACACTTGCAAAGCCTGCAAATCTAATATGAATTTGAATACGCTCCAATCCAATTTACAAAAAAACAAAAAAATTAATAACTGAACTTGTTGAATTCCGATTTGAATCGACTATACTAAAAAAAATTATAAATTAATTCGAATTGAATTATTATAAATTCGTATGCAATCGACTAATTCAAATTTAAATCAAATTGACTAATATAAAATAATTATAAATTAAATTATTCGACTTAACAAAACAAAAAATAAAAAAATTGTTGCTAAAGAGTCGTTGATGTTTTGGATTGCGGTTTGTAATTTTTTTTTTTTAATCTAAAGCTAGGTTGAGACAAGCCTTTATTATTCATAATAATGTTGAAAAATTAAAAATATATATATTAGATGTCTATAATTGATTGAATAAATAATTATTATATACATAATAATTGGACTCAAATCCAATCAATCCAAATAACTAAAATTCTTACTTAGTTCCGTTCTTATACAAACAAAATTTATAAAAAATATATAATAAAATTTTATGATTAAAATTGATTATTTGTTAGCTCAAGATATTATCTATTTTATATACTATATCAAATCAACAAGCTTGTCAATTTTCAATCGAGTTATTGCACAAATAGCCTCTCGTTATATCATTTTTTTCAATTGGGTGCCTAAAAAAATTTTTAACTTAGATAAATACTTATACTATGATTTTATCAAACACATAAATATTTTATATTAATATCATTAAATAAATACTGTTTAATCTAATTGTGACATATAATATTTTAAAATATTGATATAATATTTTTATCATATGTTATAATTTTATTAAATAATAAATATTACATTTAATATTTATTCAATAATATTAATATAAAATTTATATGTATTTAATAAAACGATATTAAAAAAAATACTTGAGATAAAATTGTTTTAAAATATAAATAGTATAGTACGAATTTTACTTATATAATTAATCAATCTAACTGACCACCATGTTTTTTTCAATCACCATTGTTTGGGTGATAGCTACAATCACGAGTGATTGATCCGGTCATTTCTCTCATGCTGTCATTTTCATATTGGGGGAGGAATTGCCTCAGCGAGGAAGGAGCGGGACAGCTGGACAGCTTATGTAGGAACGTTATAATTACGGAGCCTTTTTTGTCAACGACGCTGATCAATTGAGGTTGACTAGCTGCTAACGACACGCAGAAGTTGAAAAGCCAAACGATAGCAACTTGGGAACATCGACGATGGATAGATTGAAACACCGTCGTAGCAAATCATTCTTCCGAGAAAATTAAGCAGCGGTTTTTAGTAGCAAGGCAAACAGATCTTCTCTATTAGTTTTACTGTTGTGTTTTTTATCTTCTCTATTGATTGGTTGCATCAATTTGCGGCGATTTGACACCTGAAATCAGTGAAACAGGTACTTATCCTCACTTTTTGTTTTGATAAGTACTCTTTAATATGTTCGGTGCACGTATGAATACGGATAATTAATATGATAAGTATTCGTCTTTAATATGATACTCACGTCTAAATCTCAGTTAATTTTCTAGTTTCCGACATGGACGAGAAGATATTTGAGGCTTCTCGGAAGGGTAACAAGCCTGCTTTGCTTAAACTTATCGAGGAAGATCCATTGATTCTCGAAGACAACACCAAACATGGCTCAGTCGAGACACCATTGCATATAGCATCCTTACATGGTCATGCCGATTTCGTAAGCCATATTCTGAGCAAAAAACCAGGACTCGCCAAAGTTGTGAACGGCAAAGGGTATAGTCCCCTTCATTTGGCTTCCGCAAATGGCCATGTCGAAACAGTGAAAGAGTTGCTGAAAATTGATGGGGAGATTGAGCAACATGAGCTTTGCAGAAGGAAGGACATGAAGGGAAGAACTCCATTGCATTTGGCAGTGATTAAAGGGAGAGATAGAGTTGTTTCTGCATTGATCGTTGCTTGTCCGGATTCCATTAGAGAGATCACTGATAGAGGGGAGACGGTTCTTCATCTCAGTGTGAAAAGTGAAAATGGATGTAAATTGCTTGCGAGTTTGCTCGATGGGTTCAAAGATAATAATAAGGAGATGCTGAATTGGAAAGATGAGGAAGGTAACACTGTTTTGCACTTGGCTGCTATGAGGAAACAACATGAGGTAAATCATTGAATCAGTCTTCCAACTATTTTGCTTTGATTTTTCATTTTATTAAAGTATTTGTATTCGAAATCTGTGTCCGTTTATATCCTAACATGAATACAGAGATATGATTCTCTAAGAATACTCCAAATACATGAAAGTTATTTACTCAAACCCGAGTGTGAGTGTTGAATATGTATAGTTATAAACACGAGTATGTTTAAATTTTTTTTTAAATTTGGAAAGTGATCTCTTATACCCATATCTGAATATGCATTGAACGTGAGTAAAAAATGAAAAGTCAGAGCAACATGACAAAAAAAAATTTTAAAAAATGATGGATACATAACTATATTTGGTACTTACACTAAAATCCAAGTAATATAAATCTTAGCCGAGGAGCATAAAAAATTTTAGAAGTTAAGGAGCAAGAATTTTGAGTAAATTAATAATTTCTGGCTGATTATATAACCTACATGAATTACTCTCGAATGTATGATTAAAGAAGTGTAGGAGTTAAATAAATTAAGTGTTTTTTTTCCAAATATTTAGAGTTAAACTTTAGACATCATAACTTATCCGTATCTTCCCATCTTTGAAAAAACCATTGTTTGTGTGCTATGTTTCTCGGATTCAAGCATAGGTATATGTTCAGAAGTCTGTCGGATATGAGAATCGGATACGAATATTTCAAGAAAAATAAAAAATCGAACCACTATAGTTTATCTATGCTTTGGTCAAGTTAACTTTTGGGAGTTTTAGAGTTTCATTTCATGAAACTTGTTCAATCTGATCAAGCATGAGATTTACAGTTTTAATGGATATGAAGTTATGTTCAATGTGATAGGCTATGACTACAATTAATTAGCCAAAGTTGGACATTATATCTTTTTATTCAGCCTAGGATAAGTCTAACCCGAATTAACTTAGTAAAAAATTTTGAAAAACCCTCTAACTACAACTCAATCTGATTTAATCTGTAAATTATCCAAAAAAGAAAAAGTTGTGTTCAATGTGCTTTTCATGCAGGTAATGAAATTCTTGCTAGTTCAACCTGAACTTGATGTGAACGCATTGAATTCCAATGAGCAGAATGCCTTGGATATTTGGCTGAATGGTCCAAAGCAATCAAATGATCAAGAAATTGTACAGCAGCTGCTCCATATTTCAAGCATGCCAAAACCTGATAATCAAGCATCAACAGAACAATCTTGAGCTAATGAAACCGTGATCGAAGTAGTTGCGAAGACGAAAGACTCGAAGACGAAAATGGATACAGCAAATTCTTTCGAGTGGCTAGCCGAGATGAGAAGAGGGATCATGGTAATGGCAGTGCTAATAGCAACCGTGACATTCGAAGTAGCATTAAATCCTCCTGGTGGAGTTTGGCAAGATGTTGAGCCTGCTGATTCCAATGCCACCACCAGGCTTAGCCATAGACGCAGGCCAGGAAAATCAATTGCAGGCGACATTTCACCCAACAGCTTAACTTGGTTCTTGGTGTGGGACTCCATTGGGTTCTTGGCATCCTTGAACATCATAGTAATATTGACGAGCCCCTCGAAGCTCAAGGCGAATTCTATCAGGTGGGACTACATTCGTTTAATGATGTTATTGGTGATTGCTTCCATTCATATGGTCTTCCTCTACGGTGTCAATTTGACCATTGCTTCCAATATTTTCAAACCAGCGGTGATTGCGCCTTTCGTGTTCTTCTATGGAGTCGCAGTTTTATTAGCACTGCGTTCAGGGTGGTCTTTAGTCATCGAGTGGCGCGATCTGGTTAAGGAGTTATGGACAAAGAAAAACAGATAAAGATATAGATTTTAGATCCTTAACTGATAAAGCATAATGAATTGCAAACAATATTATTCAGACTCGAATATTAACATCAGATACAGATATAAATTTTATACAAATATATTCAATTTTTTTTTTCAAGATTGTCAATATTACGATTCCAATTTAAGATGTATTGGATGTCACTTTCTGAAATGATAGCAGAAAACAATTAAGTTATATAATAACTGATTTTCAAATGTCTCCCATGCATCACTTTATGTATTAGATTTTATTATAATTCTTTGTATACTTACATCAAATGTATTATTTTCTTCAAGCATTCATAGGTCTCACATGATCTTGTCATCTTAAAGTATGTCTCATTTTGTTCAGGCCAAGTATCTATCTTTTAAAGACGTACTTCTGCTTACGAAATTATTATTTGAGTTAGTGTAAGTAAATAGGAGTTTTTAAAGGAGAGTTTATCGGTAAAAATCAAGAGAAACACGTCTTAAAATGATAAAACCTTGTTGAACTTGTAGATGTAAAATATATATATATATATATATATATTTGATGTAAGAATACGCGAGATTAAGTCCGCAACCCTATCACTATAGATTAAGTCCCAGGTTCTATGAGACCCGCTAACTTGCCATCAATGGGGAATTGACGTGGCCGCCCCTCTGAATCAGGCTTGAATTATTGCCTCCAGAGTAGGTTGTTCTTTCCAATTTTTATCGGGGTCAACTCCGTGAACAAAATGTCACCGCCTGCCACAAGAGGGACCGTGCCCATCCGAATGTGGCAGCGCGTGACAAAAGCCTCCGGCTGTTTTCTTTGGGCAACACTGCCATGCTATTGCTACATAAAAAATAATTAATTGCACTTTACATAGCTCTGGAATGATAATTTATATGAACTTTGACTTTAATTTAATTAGTTGATGCATTTAAGTCTGAAATTTAAATTTAAACATTAATAATATTTTTTTTACCTTCAAATTACGATCTCAACAATAAAATGATACTTAGGGGTTAAAAGCCCATAAATAGCATTTCAGCAACCAAGTTGGTAGGCCCAAACGTGTTCCCAATCCATTAATTCTTCATTTCACAAAAGTGGCCAACTGCCAAGATTAATATAACCCATTAATAAGACTACAATTTTCATTTTTGATAATTAATAAAGACTATAATTCGTATTGGTGAAAAAAATATTATTTTTAAAAAAAATTAGGTAATTTTTTAAAAGGTAAGTATTTGATTCACAAATAGTGAAAACTTTTGAGCTCCACAAGCAAGCTACGAGTTTACCATGTATTGCACTCTTATTTTAGTTATTTTTTATTATATTTAATGTATATGTATTATCATGTTAACGCTTCTCATAGAGTTTAAAAACTAGCGTATAAGATAATTTTCCTTTCTTAAAATAGATGAGAAAAAACATGTAATTTTTTTAAGTGTTAGGTATTCTTTTAAATTAGAAAAATAAATTAATTTTTTATATTTTAAAATAGTTTCTTTAATTTTTATAATTATTAGTGAATTAAATCAACATGATACTAATTCTATCAAAAACTTCATACAAATTGCAATTACAGCCTCTTACTTAATTAC
Organism: Adansonia rubrostipa; assembly: GCA_038381775.1. Classification (NCBI taxonomy): domain Eukaryota; kingdom Viridiplantae; phylum Streptophyta; class Magnoliopsida; order Malvales; family Malvaceae; genus Adansonia; species Adansonia rubrostipa. Next base: position 19,046,369 of record JBBYHM010000026.1, read on the forward strand.
CTTCTCTTTGGTTAAAAAAAAATTGATAATAGGCCTCTTCTTTGTTTCCAAGAAAATATAAGCACAAGCTCTAGAAATTGAACAATTATGGTACCATTTTCTTTTAGAGCTTTTTTTTTTTTTAAAAAAAAGGATTTCAATTAGAATTTTTTAAATATTTTTAAATAGGGTAAATAAGAAAATTGAAAAAGGGTTTTGGTTGAGCATTCATTGTCCATAGAATAAAAAAAATTAAAATACAAATTAAAGCTAGCTAGAGCTTTTCTAACCTAGGTTTGTTGGTTTAATGAATAGTTGATAAATAAGACTTCAATTTTTAACCTATTTTAGAATGATTCGTTATTAATCTATAATATACATATATATATATATAAAAGAATAAATAATCTTTTGAATTGATGCCAATAATTATTGTTATTTATTATATTTTTAAATTATTATTATAAATATTTTTTTATTGTTAAAATGCATTTAATTTATAAGTAAAAAGTTTAATTTCATTAAAAAAATTTTGTGTTTGATAATAAAAAAATTTATGCATTACTTTTATCCTAAAAGTTTTAAATTTTCAATAACTTTGAAACGTAAATCAATTTAGTTGATATAAATAAAAAAGAATGAAAATCTATATTAGATTTTTTATATTCGTAAATTTTGAATTAAATTTGCACTAAAATTAAAATAATAGATTTAATAATACTTTGCATATAAAAGAAAATTTACATGAATGTGAATTTTAGTTAATATACACTTTATTAATTATATTTATTTTAAAGTATAAATATATATATATTTAAAACGACTGAAACAACGAATATTCACATGTTAACGTATGCGAAAAACAATACTAATCATACTGAAACCAGAAATATTGTTTTTAGTCTTTTGTTTATGAAAAAAAGAGAAATTATACTATTAAATGGTAGAAATTATTCTGTTCATATTTTTAATTTTACAAATAAAATTAACTAAATAGTACATACCCCACAAGATATATTTAAAAAAAATAATTTTTTAAAAATAAAATATATAATAATTTTTTAATCTTATTTATAAAATTAAAATATTTTATTATCAATATATCAATAACAAATCATATTATATGAAGATATCAATGAAGTTGGATGCAATGGGGAGAGATTTAATGGTGAAGCTCAATCATAAGACCCAAAAATAAATAAATAAATAAATAAAAAGATAAGCACTATGTTAGCTCTTAAATAAATGCTATGAACTAACCCTAGTGGAGGGTCTATAGTTTTCTCGATTTCACAATCATTTCTAGCCCTACTTGCCAAAATAATTCAATCAAAAATATTATTTATTGATTTTTTATCGAATAAAATAGACCCAACATATATTATAGATCAAAGTGCTTGATAAAATTAAAAATTTTAATTTATATATTAATATTATATTCATATATTTTATAATATTATAATTATATTTAAGATTATTTATATTTTTATCAATTTTAATACGTTTATAATTTATATTATATAAATTTTAAAAATATAATAATACCGTATCTTAACATTTTTTGATCTTATGCATATTATATTCGAATAATTATATAAAATATTGTGAGGCCCAGATAAAATTGGCAACCCAATTTGTCCACTAAAATTAGTTCAAAATTTGTGGAAAAACCCAAATACTCAAATTTCCCCTAAAAATGATAAAGGAAAATATATCTAAATCAATTTATAAACACTTAAAATGGAAAATCCGTATAAAATCGGAATGGGACAAAAAGAATTCCCTCGAGGCATTCAAAATATCGAATTGGATCTTGTTTTTTGACAGCTCACGAACATAGTACATTTTCGAGACATTTTGTTAAATGTGGAAAAACATGAATTTTGGTAAGATAATTTAAGCCATTGTTATTTATTGTTAAAAGCCAACTGACTAAATTATGGGTGTTTTTCCCAAGTTTTTTTTTTCGGCCTTTTTATTAATGTGTCAATTTTTTAACTTACAAAAAAAATTTTCCGTTGAAAAATCGGTACATTAATTGTCAATTTCTCAATATATTTCAAAATCAATTTATTTCGGTAAATAAATTAAAAATATTTAAAATCGTAAATAAAAAAATTTAATAAAATTTTAGTAAAAAAGCCATTTTTTCATCATTTCTAAGAAAAATTTTAAAAAAAAGGATTTTTGGGGTTTTTTTTGGTCGAATGAGTAAATTAAGTTCATCAAATTATGTGTAAAACTTTTAAATTATCTCATTTTTCTACAGTATAAGGACAAGTAAATAATGAAAAATACGAGTGAATATGACATGAAAAATAATAAATAGGATATTACAAAAACTAATCTTCCAAAATTATTCTCTTCTAATCATGTCATTATCATAAGGGAATAATTCAAAAATGTTCAAAGGACAAATGAAGATGATAACATGGTACCTGTTTATATTTGATGTACATATAATTGTTATATATTTTTGATTAATCATAAGATAGATTTATTATTTAGAGTCAATTCGGATATAAATCGTAAAATATTCATTATTCAAATTCATATTGATTTCGGTTTAATATTCATTTATATTTTATTTAATTTTATATGTATAATTTAGTAAATTTCGATATCCGATAAATATTAGTTTTTAGATTTTATATGAATTTAGATAATAATATTTATATAATGATCGGACGATAAATGAATTCAAATTTTAAATAAATAAAAAGAATTCAAATTTATTTTAAAAATTATAAATATTCTATGTGCTCTCAACCGTAACCTCTCTGATTTCTCTTGTGAAATTTCAGGTCTGCATTTTCTTAAATCAAGAACTAAAGCTTCGATTACGCCATCGTCCTTTAATTTGGCTATTAGTTTCTTGTATCCATCAATATAGGAGCCTCAAGACACTACCCTTTTAATGGCTTTTGCATTTTCTTTTTATTAATTTTTCAACAAGATTTTCTTTCTATTAATTAATAAATGGAAAATTCTTTTGAATTTCATTTTAAAATCAAAATTAAAAAACCAAAGAAAACGACAAGAAAAAGAAGAGATGAAGAATTCTTGTAATTCTAATTAGTATTTTACTAAACATTAAAAAATTTATGAATATTTATTTTTAAGGATTTGATTGTTTTTAATTTTATCATTAATAAGATGTCATCTTGTAACAATTATAAATTAAAATTATGCATTAAATATAAACTCATTACCGAACAATGAAATAATTGAATTTATGGTAGTTTATTTAAAAATATTGTAACTTACCTAAATATATAGAAAATTGAAGATAATGTGAAATATCATTTGTTTAATTCGATGATGAATATATATATATATATATATATATATTTATATATATATATATATATGTACGAGGAGGGATCTCTTCCTGTGTTACATACTTTTATAATTTTTATAAGATCCATATTTGTTTAATTCGACCGTCATATTTTATTGTCTATTCACTTAGATCATACATGTCGAGTTTTAAATAAATAAAAATGTATAAGTAGTCATTTGATATAAAAAACTTTAAAATATATATTGAAAACACAATATTCTCGATCGATATGATTGAGATATCAGATCGATTTGAAAATTTGTATGCATGACGAGTAAAATTATATTGCTTAATCTAACGAAAGTTTATTAATATATTAACCCTGTAAAAAGTTATAAAAATGTGCAAAAGTAAACTAGTTTTACACCAATATAAGTAGATCCCCCATATATATATATATATATATAAAGTTATACTCGATAGCTTCCATTATAAGCAGGATATAGGAAATGTCATTGTGTATATAGTGTTCTCCTGTTTTGAATAAAACAGATTATTTTCAAGATTTGATTCTGTCATCAAACTTAACCATAAAATGTAAAAAAATTAAAAATGATTAATAATTATCTTCAAAAGATAAAAAATCATCTTTAAAACTTTTACGGATAAAAAATTATTTTTAACGGTTATTCTCTAAAACTATATCTCTTAAAAGTTTTGAAGATAACATTCATTCTCAATACCCCTAAACCAGGGGCAACATTGGTTTCCATTATTGTTAAATTCAAGATATAGAGGATATTTTTCTTAATCATCTTGTTATATCTTCCTTAAAGATCTCTTATTTTGTAGTGCAGTGAAATACCAATATGGATTAATTTCTTAAAATACTTACATCTAGGATTACAACCCGCTTAATTCTATTATCATTTAAAAGGTTTCTTAGTAGTAATTTATTAGGTTAAAAAATATATAATTAGATCTAGTAATTCATGTATTATTTTGCATTTATGTATTTTGTTGTAGTATAATCACATTCAAGGTATTTCATATTTACATAAATTTTGATATGCATGTTAATAATTTATATTTTATATATATATTGAAATATTTGTGTATTCATGTTGTCTTTGTATTATTTTTTATCTCATGTCCTCTTTAATTTATTTTAACTTGTTATATTTATTTGTATAATCATTTCATGTTCAATATTATCAAGTCTAACTAGAAAATAAACAAAAACATTTGCTTTTTCTCCTAATAAACAATTATTTGCAATACATGTTAAGTCCACAATAAGTAAATTATCAATTGTGTTATTAGGATTTGCTTATGGGTTAGGTCGTGATTTAAAAAATTTAAAATTTAAGTTTAAAATTAAATTTGGCCTGGTTTGACTTTTTCTAATAATTCAAGTTACTGTTTAAAATATAATAAAATATTAAAAATTATTTTTAATTAGTATTTATATTTTTATAATTAAATTTAAATAAAAATATTATTTTAATTAATAAATAGCAATATGATCTAATTCAATCCAAATCGAGTAAAAGCAAACTCAAACTTAGCTCTTAAACCGGCATAGTGATTAAGTCTCTCTCTCTCTCTCTCCCTCTCTCACACACACACACACACATATATATATATATATAAAAAACAAAGCTTGAGCTTACAATCATGCTCAAAAACGAATAATAATGTAATAAAGAGTTCAACATTAATTATATAATTAAGTTTGATCACAATACCTTAAATCATAAATTACAAAAATGAATGCCAAACAAAATTAAATTTGCTATCCGAAATTTCGATTGCCATTAATTTTACCCTTAAAAAGCAAAAGCATGTAAAAACTTAATTATACAAAATATATAAATATTGAAAAAAATAATTTTTTTATTAATATTTAAATAATAATTCGAATTTTTAAGTCGCACACTTGTTATGGATTAAGCAAGAATCTAAAAAAATTTTGAGTCATGACCATACTCGACCGATTGACATTTATATTGTAAATGTATTTTTAATTATATTTTATTTATCGTGATTATAAATATAATAAATATTATTATAATTAAATTTAATAAATAATAAATATTAATACAAAAATAATCAAAATTACAAACTAACTATTGTTACTAAATCTATTTTAAAAAAAACTTTAAACATTTAATAATTCAAATTAATCTAACTTTAATCCCTGTTAATTAAGTAAAAAGTTTGTATCACGGCAAAGGCGATGGATAGGTCTAACTGATACTTTGCGTTATGAAGATTAATCACTTAAATGATTACGAGGTTAAAAAAGGCAAAGTCGGTCGAGTTCATTTGTTATATTTGCGAGTTGGGGGGGGGGGGGGGGGGATCAATTTAAAACGCCAAGTTTTCCCTTCAATTTGCTGTTTCCTTCGTCTCTCCCACTTCTCCTTCCCTTGCCCAAAAAAAAAAAAAAAAAAATTCTTTCGCAAAGTAAAAACCTTCGCTTTCTGCGTGCCTTTGTTCATATAATTTACATAGTTTCGCAGTTCACTTGGTCAGATAGTTTCACAGTTCACTTGGTTAGAACTTAGCATTATATTGGATTTTTTTCTTTTTCCTTTGTTTTTTTTAGTTTCTAAGTTTGTTAAGGGAAACCCTGAATCAGAAACAGGCAATGGATGACTCAACAAACTCGGAAACCGAGTCAAGAACTCTGGGCAACAACTGTTCTACTTTGTCTCGACCTTCAGCATCGTCCGATGACTGTAAAAAGAAATCGGGTACCGACCCCGTACCCGATCCGAATAGGGAAAAGCGTCAGAGGGATAGTGGTGGCAGGCACCCGGTTTACCGTGGGGTGCGAATGCGGGCGTGGGGCAAATGGGTATCCGAAATCCGGGAGCCCCGGAAGCAGAACCGGATCTGGTTAGGCACTTTCTCGACCCCCGAAATGGCGGCACGCGCTCATGACGTCGCGGCGTTAAGCATCAAAGGCAACTCGGCGATCCTCAACTTCCCTGAACTAGCCGGATCGTTGCCGCGACCGGCTTCCAACTCCCCCCGCGACGTCCAAGCTGCAGCCGCTAAAGCAGCCGCAATGGAGTTCTTAACTAATAGTAAAGAAAACAACGTCAACGCAACGTCGCCGTCATCATCGAATGTGGATGACGTGTCGACACCGGAGGAGCTGAGTCAGATAGTGGAACTGCCGAGACTAGGGACGAGTTACGACTCAGCCGAGTCAGGGACCGACTTCGTTTACTTGGACTCGGTTGATGGGTGGCAATTTAATAGCGGTGGCATACCTTGGTATTACGAAGAAAATTATGGGTATTTTGGGGAGGAAATTTCCATGCAAATGCAACAATCTCATATTGCAACTGGATTTGGTTCTCTACACTGAACCATTAATGCACAACCAAAAAGACAAAAACAAAAATCAAACTGTGTTGTGAAAATATTAAATGGCGGATGATTTATTAAGAGTTTAGATTAAATTTAGATATTGTATGTAGATCCATCAAGTGTATTTTGTTGATAAGTTGATTGTATTTGCACCATAAAAATGCTTATATAAAGGCATAATTGATGAGATAAAATGATACGAAAAGTGTAAAGAAATTTGTAAGATTAACGAGTAGAGAGATTTGTGAGTTTAGAGTATTTTGCACAAGATTTTACGATAATAAGAAAGTTTGAAATACTTATCTAGTTCATGAAGAACTAGGCCATCAAAAATTTCTATTTCTATATTTTTGATAAATTTGCCATCTTAATTTGATTTACAACACATTTCAGCACGAAGTTCTAATCAAATTGATAATTTAATATATGAATTTTCTTTTCATTATATGTAAATTTAAAGTTATTTTCTATTATTTTTCTTCAATTATGATGATAGAATATATATATTTAAACTCTTGAAGAGATTATAATTTTTACTATTTTTAACCTTTTGAAGTGGTGATAATTTTATACTTAATCTCCTGATGAGATTATATTTATCTTTAGAAAAGGTTAGAAATTTGTTTTGATCTCCTGAAGAGATTTTGTTTGTTGTCACCTAAAGATGACAAATTTATATTATTTTAATCTCTTGAAGAAGATTAATCTATGTGATTATATTAGTCTCATGAAGAGACATAATTTGTGAGGAACAAATTTTATAAAATTTATGTGATCTTAATGTTCACAATGAGAATATGAAAAAGTGTGAATAATTTGTGTTCATTAATTCTTTCACTTATTATTTGATTACTTTTAACTAAAATATCAAGTTTATTATATATTGCATATGTTTATTGATTATCCTTAATGTCATGATATATGTTCACATAATTGTATTTTAATTTATTTTATTATCTATTAGTTTGATGGTATCAAACCTCACAAAGCTTAAGTTTGTTGTCCTTGATATATTAGGTAAAAACTATTTACCATGGACACTTGATGTTGAAATTCACCTAAAAGCTATGAATCTTGGTGAAACAATTAATGAAGGAAATGATACGTCCCTACAAGATCATGCTAAAGCAACAATATTCACTCGCCACCATCTCCATGAAGGATTAAAAGTCAATACCTTATAGTAAAGGATCCATATATCCTTTGGCAAAATTTGAAAGAAAGATATGACCACCATAAAACAATGTATCTTCCAAAAGCTCTTTATGAACGGATTCACCTGTGATTACAGGATTTTAAAATAGTAAGCAGGTATAATTTTGCAATATTTAGAATTATTTTCAATTAAAGTTATGCGAAGAAAATAATACTGAGAAAGACATCTTGGAAAAAACTATACTATTTTCCACGCTTCTAATATGTTGTTGTATTAACAATACCATGGACTTGGATTTAAAAAATTATGAATTGATATATCCTTATAGTAAAAATTATAAAAGTCAATACCTTATAGTAAATTATCCATATATCCTTTGGTAAAATTTGAAAGAAAGATATGACCACCATAAAACAATGTTTCTTCCAAAAGCTCTTTATGAACGGATTCACCTGTGATTACAGGATTTTAAAATAGTAAGCGAGTATAATTCTGCAATATTTAGAATTATTTTCAATTAAAGTTATGCGGAGAAAATAATACTGAGAAAGACATCTTGGAAAAAACTATACTATTTTCCATGCTTCTAATATGTTGTTGTAGTAACAATACCATGGACTTGGATTTAAAAAAATTATGAATTGATATCATGTCTTCTTGTTCTAAACAAAATAATAAACTTTTTAATAAAAACCATCAATCACGACCAATTGATTCAAAATCATTCCCTAATGTAAATGCTATATCATATGGTTATCGTGATCGTGATTATATACAAGGTCGCTACTGTAGCTGTGGCCATGGTGGATATCATAGTAGTCATAAGAGCTTAAATTTTAAAAGATTAGAAAATAACGAAAAAAGGTAAATCTTTACAAAAAAAAAAAAACTCTCAAAAATTACAAAAACTGATTATTATAGATGCGGCATGAAAGATCATTTTTCACGTACCTATTGTACGTCCAAACATCTTATTGATCTTTATCAGGCTTATTTAAAAGAAAAAGGAAAGAGTGCAAATGCACAAACAAATTTTGTTGAACAACATACTTCAACTAGTATCACATACCCTAATGTTTTTGATTTCTTTGAAAATGTTGATGGAGAAATTAACACATAATTAGTGATGAAAATGTTCATCTTGGCTAGTTTAATTTATCAATCATATTTAGTTTATTAGCCCTACTTTAACAACCTAGTTTTAATTTTGTATTATCTTTAATGTTTAACATTATGTTTACATGTTTATGGAGAATATTATATTACAAATAAATACTTTTGACAATTTATTCATATTCTTATATTTATAATTCTTATATGCATTTTATTTATTTTTCTTGAAGAGATATGCATATATCTGAGTAAAATGGTGAAGACCTGTGTCTCGCAGATAGTGCAATAACTCACACCATTCTCAAAGATAGAATGTATTTTTCTTATTAAATCGATACAATATCTGGAGTTGCAAATATAATTAAAGGTTTTGGCAGAGCCTTATTTATGTTCTTGGAAGGAGTCAATAAGCAATGCTTTATATTCTAGTATGTTACATAGAAATCTACTAAGTTTTAGAGATATACGACATAATGCTTATCATGTTGAGACCATAAATGAAAATGAGAAAGAATTTTTATGTATAACATTGCTTATCTCAAGTGAAAAGCATGAAATAGAAGAGTTGCTTACATTATCTTTTGGGTCATATTATACGTATATCAGTCATATAGAATCCAATATTGTAGTTAATCAGAAGTTATCAGACCAAAAATTTTATTCTTTAGCATGATCGTTTAGGTCATCCAGGTGCAACAATGATGAGAAGAATTATTAAAATTTCAAACGAAGTCTCGTTAATGAACCAGAAGATTCTTTTACCAAATTAATTTTCATGTGCTACTTGTGCTCAAGGCTAAATGATTACTAAGCCATCACCATCTAAAATCATGATTGAGTTTCCTTAAATTTTTAAAAGAATTTATAGAGATATATGCGGGCCCATGATTCCATCATGTGGACCATTTCAATATTTTTTAGTATTAATAGATGTCTCAACATATTGGTCATATGTTTGTCTATTATCTACAAGAAATGTTGCAATTGCTAGACTTCTTATACAAATGATATGATTAAGAGTACAATTTTCATATTATACAATTAAGAAAATTTGTCTTCATAATGCAGAAGAATTTACATCCTAAGTTTTTAATGATTATTGCATTTCAATTAGAATTATTGTATAGCATCTTGTAGTACATATGCACACACAAAATGGTTTAGCTGAGTCTTTAAATACTTGCAGCTAATTGCTAGATGATTACTTATGAAAACAAAGATGCCTAGTTCTCCTTGGGGACATGTCATAATACATGCTGCAACATTTATTAGAATAAAGCCTATTACTTATCACAAATACTTCCATTACAATTGTTTTATCAAGAACCAAATATATCTTATCTAAGAACTTTTAGGTGCAAAGTATATGTTCCAATTGCTCCATCACAACACATAAAAATGGGTTCACAAAGAAAATTAAGAATTTATTTTGAATTTGAATCTCCATCAATTACAAAATACCTTGAACTATTGACTAGAGATATTTTTACAGCACGTTTTGCTTAATGTTAATTTAATGACACAATGTTCCCAAGATTATAAGGAGAAAAGCAAAAGCTAAAAAAATAATAAATCTCATGGAATACATCATCTTTATCTCATTTTGATGTTTGCACAAATCAATGTAAACTGAAAGTTCAAAAAATTATTTATTTGCAAAATATTGCAAATCAATTACTAGATACATTTACTGATGCTAAGAAGCTCATAAATCTTATATACTTGCTTTGAATGCTCTTGCTTGGATAGATGTTTCAAAAGATTAATCTGATAAAACTTTAGCAAATGTATCTAATGCATGCCTAAAGCGTGGTTGACCTATCAGTTCCAAAGATAAAAATCTAAGAAAGAAAAGGGAACAAAATAAGCATGTTGGTTGTACTGTAATTTTAATACTCCCATAGAGATTATTCTTAAAAATAAATAAAGATACAATACTAAAAAACTGTCAAGTAGCTAAAAATGATGAAAATGAAGAGATCTTAATAATTTATATTACTAGAGGAAAAGTATAAAATCGAAATGAAATTATTATTGATCAAATATTTATTTGTGCAGTAACTACTAATTTAATGAAAGAAAGCAATGATCTTAAACCAAAATCTGTTCAAGAATATTAATATAGAAATGATTGGCTAAAATAGAAAGAAGCAATTCAGGCTGAATTAAATTCTTGCAAATTATGAAATTTTTTGGACTTGTAGTACAAACCCCTAAAAGTATAAAACCTATTAGTTATAAATTGGTGTTTGTACAAAAACATAATGAAAATAATGAAATTGTTAGATATAAAGCAAAGCTTGTAGCCTAAGGTTTGTCACAAGGACCGAGGATTAATTATGAAGAAACATATTCCCTATGGTGGATGCAATTACACTTAAATTTTTTATAAGTTTAGCAATTTCTAAAAGACTTCAAATGTGCCTTATGGATGCTATAATAGCTTATTTATATGGATCACTTGATAATTATATTTACATGAAAATCCCTGAAAGATTCAAAATGCCTAAAACATATAACTCAAAGCTGCAAGAAATGTATTCATTTAAATTACAAAGATCTTTGTATGGATTGAAATAATCTAGATGAATATGGTTCAACGTCTTAGTACAAACGTCTTAGTACATAACTCCTGAAAGTAGGGTATGCCAATAATCTAATTTGCCTATGTGTTTTTATTAAGAAATCAAAATCCGGATTTGCTTTTATTGCAGTATATGTTAATGATTTGAACATCATAAGAACTTCTAACGAGCTCTTAGAAGAAATTGGACTTTTGACTAAAGAATTTGATATGAAAGATTTAGGGAAAAAAAAATTTTATCTCAGCCTGCAAATTAAGCATTTAATTGATGGGATATTTATTCATCAATTAACATATACTGAAAAAAATATTAAAGAGATTTAATATGAATAAAGAATATCCATTGAGTGAACTAATGGTTGCTTGATCACTTGATACAAAAAAAGGATATTTTTGTCCTCGAGAAGATAACGAAGAAATTCTTGGTCATGAAATACAATATCTTAGTACAATTGGCACACTAATATATCTTCCTAACACTGTGCAACCAGACACTGCCTTTTTTGTTAATTTATTAGCAATATATAATTCTGCACCAATCAAAAGACATTGGAATGGTATTAAACATCTTATACGTTATCTTCATGGAATAACCAATATTTGATTGTTATATTCAGAACAATCACAATCACAGTTGATAGGATATGCAAAAGCTAGATATTTATCTGATCCATAAAAAAAAAGTCACAAACATGATATTTATTTACAAATAGTAGTATTACTCTATCTTGGCAATCTACAAAGCAAGTTATTGTTGCTACTTGTTCAAATCATTCTAAAATATTAGCACTCCACAAAGCAAGATAAGAATGTGTATGGTTGAGATCATTTCAACATATTCAAGAAAAGTGTGATCTTCCCACAATTAAAGAGAGCACAACAGTTTTATATGAGAATAATGCTGCATGTATCACTCAGATAAAGGGAGTATATATTAAAGGTGATAGAACAAAACATATTTCACCAAAATTCTTTTACACACATGAACTTTTGAAGAAAGGTGATGTTGATATTAGCAAAACTCGCTCAAGTGACAATTCAGCATATCTATTGACAAAGGCATTACCAATTTCAATTTTCAAGAGGCATGTGCATAACATTGAAATGCGTAAGCTTAAAAATATTGTATAAATTGATATTATTTTAAGAGAAAGAAAATTCTTGTGAATAATGTAATTTTTTTTCTTTCGCTAAGTTTTTGTCCCACTGGTTTTTTTTTAATAAGGTTTTAACGAGGCATATTCATAATGAATATCATCAAAACAGAAGTGTTGTGAAAACATTAAATGGTGGATGACTAATTAAAGATTTGGATTAAATCTAGATATGCCATGTAGATTCATGAAGTGTTTTTTGTTGACAATGATAATGTCTTTTGTTGACAACTTGACTGTATTCACACCATAAAAATGCCTATATAAAGGCATAGTTCCTAAGATAAATGATATGAGAAGTGTCGAAAAATTTGTAACATTAAAGAGTAGAGAGATTGTGAGTTTAGAATATTTTGTACAAGTTTTACAACAATAAAAATGTTTGAAATACTTAGGTAGTTCACGAAGAACTAAATTATCAAATTTTCTATTTCTGTGTCCTTGATCATTTTGCTATCCTAATTTGATTTACAGCAAATTGTGCTTTTTTTTTGTAATTTATATTTTAGGTGATTGAATTTAATATTAATTTTAATGTAAGTTATAAATTTTTAATTTCATCAAATTATATTATTGAACTTTTAGTTTTCTAATATTAATGAATTAAGTCACTTACATCAATTTCATTAAGTAACTCTAATGAAAAAATAAGTTAAATATGCAATTATGGTTTATTTGTTATATCTCACCAAGATAATGATTGGCAAACATACGTTAGGTATGCATATTGAGTTAATTTTTTTGTTAAAATTACTTAATAAAGTTATTATAAATAATTTAATTTATTAATAATAAAAATTTAATAATTTAATTTAATAAAATTAAAGAACTGTGACTTAAACGAAAGTTGATGCACATGTTCACTTAGAATGTAAATCAGCACTATTTTTTCCTAAAAAACTCTTCGAATTTTTTTTTACCAATAGTACTTTTGCAATCTTTTTTCTAGGGAAGGGCGAAAAATACCTTGCTTAATTATTAGGGTCTTTGTATTCAATTATAGTAGAGTTTATTAAGTTCATAATTTATGTATTTTATCGTATTATAATTATATTTAAGTTATTTTATATTGTAAAATTTTTATTTTTAATAACTTGTATTATATTAATTTTAAAATATTTATATATTCGTATTATTTTTATATCATATCATATTTTAATTATTTTTTTATATTATATATATTTTGTATAATCATACGTATTTAATATTGTCAAGTTTAAAACTTTTTTTGGTGTTTTTTTTCTTCACCAGTGGTCCATACGAATAAAATGAATCAAACCCTAAAAAAAACTGGAAAATTTAAGTAAAGGCTCTGAGCTTTGGCAGGCAATTGTTTTTGCTGGGATTGGTCAAAATTCTTTACTGTTTTAGAGAAAGAAGAATAATGGATGCGGTAAGACACACACACAGAGAAAAAAAAACCTTGGAGAACAATTTATCTTCCTTTTTTCTATAAAATAAGGAAAAGGTCAATAACAATGGTTTTTTTCTTTTGTAAAACAACTTATTTACTTAAATACATAGTCAAGTTTTTTAATTAATTATCTAATTTAATATGATATTAATATTCTCGAACTTGAATTTTAACAATCATTTTTTATATTTGATATTATTAAGATTTAATTTTTGATCATTAAAATTAAAAATCTAATATTTATCAATAAATCATATAACTGTTATTTTTTTATTTTTTTTGCATTGTGCATTATTGCTATTATTTATCACGTAATACAAAGCTTACACGTGTAAAACGAATTAAAATTTAAATATAATAATTTATAATCTACTATTAATTTATATTTATAAAATAATTTATCATTCAATTTAATAATTTAATTGGCTTTTGTATATATTCTTTTTTTATTTTATTATTTTCATTTGATCTGCAAGCTTGTGTTGGATTTTGGGATTGACAAGTGCTGTGGGGTAATTAGAGCTCATACGCACCTTTGCAATGTGCTTTGATAAAACAACTGAATTATTAAAAGGCTATAAAGTCAAGATTTTCCAATGGGGTTAATTCACATGATATGATGTGTTTACTGATTAATTAAGATTGTTCTCGAAACAACATTAACTTTTATAGCTTTCGGTCAAATAATTCCCAGCTGCCATTAAATTGATTAATTGATGTCTTTTCTTCTATTTTTTTCATTGAAAAATGTTGTGATGTACAATTTGAAAGACACGATGAAATTCCTTGTCTTTTTCTCTCACTAACTGTTGTGTTCATAGATATATATATATATATATATATATTTAAATTTTGTACGAATTAAATATTTTTTAAAATAATTATATAAATTAATTAAATTTAATTTAAAATTTTTTAAATAATTTTAATAGTAAAATTTTAGAAAAAACCCATAAATTTAACGGACAAATACGAACGTAAAAAATTTTCAATCTGTAAGTTATTTTCTTTTTCTAATTTTTATGTATATTTAAGCTTACAATTTTAATTGGCAATCCCTACTTGCTTAATGTCTAAACTTACAAGAATTAGCTTCTGCATTAAACTTTTTGTCATTTCCTATCTGCTAATAAGCGCAAGAATTCTCGAGGGAGATATATAAGGCGATGCTGGAAGGAGTACTATGCCATTACAAAGGGAAACTTTTTCATTAACTGACAATTTGCAAATAAATAAATAAATAAATAAATAAATAAAACTGTTGGAATGGGGCACCCAGACTGGGTAGACCCGATTCAAAATGTACAGATTAACTGCTTGGGCAGTTTGCAATATAATGCATATGTGAGTGGGATAAAAATATAGTGGATTTTGAGATACCGGCAAAGTGGATGAAATTTTTTAAAAAATAACATATTAAAATTTTTTTAAAAAAAATTGATAATTTCTTTTTCAAATAAGAAAGTGAGAGTTTATTTTTCTAAACTAGGAAATAAGTATTTTTTTAAAATAAAAAAATTAGATAGTTAATTATTATTTCAAATGAAAAGATATAAGTTTTTAATTTTATATTTATTTTAATAATTTTATTTAAGCTTTTTTATAATTTTTCTAACTCGTGATGCCAAACTTAATAAGGGGTTTTATGATATTAAAGATATATTCATAATGATAGTTAACATGCAAAAACAAAATTCAAAGGACGATAAAAATCTTCCTAACGAGTTCGGTTTTTAGGTTGAGAAAAAAAAAACTCTCTAATAAAGCAAAAAAGAATTCAATATCGTAAAAATTGAACAATTTTCGTTACGTGATTTTATTCATAATCAATCAATAAAACCCAATTTTAATTTTACAACTTTATATGTTATATAGATTATATTTCTATACTATAATCTTCAAGACTCAAACCCAATGTTTATTTCTTCTAATATTTTCATTGCAATACCATACCACGGCTTTAATAGGACCCATTTTTTTACTCTCACCATTTGTCTTCTTTTAATATAATGAATATATCTGAAGTTATACTATATATTGAATTTTTTTTTTGTGAAAAATTAATTAGTGGTATATTTTATGTGGTAAAAAATTAAGAGATTCTTTTTTTACAAAGTAAATTGTTGTGAAAAAAAAAAGTATTGCATATTTGAATATCGAATTGAAATTATTGCATAATCCAAATTCGAAACCGAAAGACATTAGCAATAAGATCACATTAAATTAGCGTCATTTTAAAGCTGCAAACAGCCAATTTTTTTTAAATGAACTGATCAAATTAATGGATCGATTATCGATAGTCAGTTAAGTTAAAGGAATGAAGCAAATTATTTGTGGATAACATTAGTGTATATTAATTTGTAGTGAAATCAAGATGCAGAGAAATTGGGGTTTGTTGAGCCTAATAATTAAGGAATCACGAAAACACAAAAAAAAAGAAAAAAATCAATACAGAGATTTAACGAGGTTTGACAATGTACTTACATTCTCGAAAGTCCACTTACCTCTGTATATAAAATTATATCAGCTATATACAACAGGGTTCTACTGCAAATTTGTGATTTTTTTATCTCGTAATCAGTGAAAAATTCATTTTTAATTGGATAGTTAACCTTTGGTTTATAAATGGAATTATTTGCGAATCACAATTTCAAGCATTTAATTAATTAATTAATTTTCATGTTGAAATTCCTTGAAAACTACTGAAACTGTATGTTTTCTTAAATTTTAGGTGCCAAACTTGTTACTTCAAAACATGTTGATTCCTTATATGTTGCGTTAAGCTAACAAATTAACCCTTAATTAGTATCATAGACTAATCATTTGTTTTTATTATAAGAAAAATGTTAGTTAGTGTCTATTGACATTTACTTATTAAGGTGATATTTATAAAAAAAAATATTATTAAGACGATATTTATAGAAAGAAAATATATTTAATGTATTTTTTTATTCAGTAAAAATAATGTATTAAATGTAAAATATTTTCTTAAAAGGGTGACTAAATCATTTTTAACTGGTACCTATAAACACATATTAGTCAGTCTATTAATAAGAAAAAAGTGTATTTAATTACTACTTTAAGAAAGTTTTTTTGTCATTTTTATATAAGAAAGTTTCATTGTATTTAATGCATTATTTTTACTGAATTTGAGAAAAAAAAATTCATTAATTATAGATATCTAACCCATGTCTAGTAGCACTAGTTAACATTTCCTCTTAATATATTACTTTCGTTGAATTCTATAAAAATTGTGTCTCGAAATCAATATTCTTTTCTAAAATAGCAATTACACAGTTCTTAACTAGTATTTATATTAAGATTAGAAATTTAAGGATTAGAAAGCTTTTCCTTATATCAATTTCAAATTTCAATGTGTGGTTCATAATTTAGGGTTTTTAGGTATTGAATTTTGGATTAACTTGAAAATTAGCTAGCTATAGTAGTCCATTTTAGTGGACATTCCATAAATATAACAAGAAGTGGCACAAGTTCTGATAGATTTAGACCCATTAACCTAACAAAGTATTCTCTCCAAAACTGATAAAAAAAATAAATTGAAAAACAAACTATTTGCATCAATACTTTCAACAATCCTACTTTAAGTCTTTATTAATTATACTAGGATAAAAATGGCAAAGGGCATTAATAAAGACATAAAAACTACCATAAGCCTATAAGAAAGAATGTGTTCAATTCAGTCACTTTTGTTGAGCACCATGGATACTAAATTTGTGGTTGGAACTTAGAATTAATGGTTGCGTCCCCATTTTTTCAAGAAGTTGATACGTGATGTGGAGAATATATATATATATATATATATATATATATATATATATATCCACACATTCTAACCATAAAAAATTAGAAATCCCCGTAAATTAATTAATGAGTTTATAGGGATTTTTCTTAATGTATCAATAATGATAAAAGAGGGGAAAAAAAGGCATTTAAACATATAATTCAGAGATTATTTTTTGAAATAATCTAGTTTTTTGAACATTAGGGATCGAAAAACTTCACACTATTGTGTATACTTATCATTTTTTAAAAATTTTTAAATTCAAAATTTAATTTAATTGATTCGTACAATTATATTTAAATGATGATATCTATACGAAGTTTAAGTTTTAACATTCGAAAGCTTTTGATTTATTGTTAAGATTGTTAAGCTGCGACTTCTTTTGTATCTAATTTCTTTTTTTTCAAAAGTTTCTTTTATTTAAACAGGAAAAACACTATCAAACTTTTAATTTATTCATTAATGGAGTAATAGCATTTGATTTACTTATATCTATATACATCAATTACGTGTTTAGACCTTTAATTAATTAATATTTAGGCCTTAATTTTCTTTTTATTTCCTTCTCTATTTTATTGCTAATTGGTTTCATGTATAGCAGAGGAATTTCCCTTTTTTTTTGGTACATAAGAGCGGACGAAGTCCGCTAAATCATACAAGCCCTGGGCTTTGAGGTTCCTCAACAGTCTTCTAACTGCACTGCACTACTTGCAACAGAGGTTGCTTTAGGCAGATGAGTCCCCAATTACGTTGTTTAGCCAAAGAAGTAAATCTGCACATCTATTGGCTTGTCTATATACATGCAATACCTTATCACTGCCAGTTTTTGGAAACAAATTGCTTGAACTCAATGAGTACTTAAAGGGTCTTTAGCTTGCAGTGGTTGATTGATTTTATTAACAGCCAACAATGAATCAGACTCTACAATCACCTTCCTGTAACGTTGGCTCCACGCTAGTTTCAAACCTGTAAGAATAGCATATAATTCTGCTTTCAATATGTGGTCTCTACCAAGCTGTAACACAAACCCAAATCCACATTACCTGTCTATCTCGACAGAACTCGTCAGCAGTAACCTCCCCTGGATTACTCGATGCAGCCCCATGAACATTAAACTTTCACAACTCCATCTTGTGGCCTATCCCGTGCGATGAGTCACTGTTGCTTTAGTCTTTTGATACCAACCACCGCCTTGTGTTTCACATAATTGGTCATTTCATTAACAACAATGCTAACACTATTATCCGGCCACTGGAAATCAGCTTCAAAGGTACGTCAGTTAACGTAATTTCCAGATACGCTAGGATACAAAACTGAAACAGTTAGGCCAAGATATCTCTATCTCTACTAGTATATTTTTCCAGTCAAGATTAAATTTCCACCATTCCTGTAGAGAGAGAGAGAGAGAGAGAGAGTAAAAGAAGTCAAACTGTCTTCCATGTAATCATCTTCCCCACAAAAGTTTTGGAATTTGGGCAATCACGTAGTGAGTGAAGAATGTCTACCACCAAATAATCACACCTTGGCCATCTTGCATCATCAGTTAAGGCTTTTGCACCACAAGCCTCTCTAGTATGCCCAATCAGCCAAAGAAAGGATTTGATACGTGGCAACGTATCTAGCTTCCAAATTTGGTCCCAACTCGAAGAAACAACATTAAATTCATTTAATAATTTATAAGCAGAAGTTACCGAGAACATTCCACTTGAAGAACCAGTCCAAAAAGCTGATCATTTTGACCTTCAACAGGGGACACCAAAGCAAGTGGTTCCTTGGCGGACCTCGGCAAAATATTTATCACCTCTTCACTCCATTTGCCATCAAAATACAGGTCACAAACTCTAGCATCTTCCAACTGAACGGGAATTGACTGTGAACAAAAGCTAGCTCAGGGTTTTTCTGGCAACCATTTATCATGCCAAAGGAATGTAGAATTGCCACTTTGTACAAGTTTAGCACGGCCTTTAGTGAT
Organism: Adansonia rubrostipa; assembly: GCA_038381775.1. Classification (NCBI taxonomy): domain Eukaryota; kingdom Viridiplantae; phylum Streptophyta; class Magnoliopsida; order Malvales; family Malvaceae; genus Adansonia; species Adansonia rubrostipa. Next base: position 19,066,210 of record JBBYHM010000026.1, read on the forward strand.
CACATCTTTACAACAAAGCAAGCTTCTCCAAGTATACGAGTCTTCCGGTTTTTTAGTTGCATGAATAAAATCAATGCCTTTAAGGTACTTAGAACGCAATACTCGAGCCCAAATGCCATTGTCACCATCCATAATTTTCCATCCTATTTTTGCAAGAAGAGATGTATTCATACAACTAGTCTTCCGTATGCCTAATCTACCACAATTTTTGGGTTGGCAAACTGTATCCCATTTGACAAGGGGTAGTTTCTTATGATTTTCTGTATCACCCCAAGGAAATTTCCTGTTCAAGGAGTCAATTTCCTTAGCAACCGAGATGGGCAACTTTGTCGATTGCATTGTATAATTAGCAATGGTAGATGTGACTGATTTAACAAGAGTGATCCTACATGCAAGAGAAAGTTGATAAGCCTTCCACCGCTAAGTCTCATCTTCACTTTATTTTTGATTGGACTTGGAGTATCAATATTAGATATAAAAATTAAATGATTTTTCTGCATTAATGATATTTGCTCCTACACTTCAAATAAATTAATATAATGATTCTTATTAATATATATACGTCAACAGATTAAATCAAAACCCCAAGCACAAAAACTAAGACCAAGTTAGTACTTGAATCTAGGATGAAACATATGATAATTCTAATATTTGGTAAGTTACAATTTTTTCTTTTTAACAAAAAAAAGGTTACAATTATGGAATAAGAAAAAAGTTGTGAATGTTAAATTTTAAATTTTAAATCTGTTAGATATCACGCTTTAAAGTAAATTATAATATTTAATACATTAAAATTTATCAAATTAAGAATCAACTATTTCATCTAATATAAAAATATTATTATAAATAATAGTTGCCTTTTTGAAAGAAAAAAAGTAATTCATTGATTGCATGTTTTTTCCTTTAATATCACTATAACTAGAATTATTCGCACCGATTATTATTTTTCATAATAATTTACTATTAAATTAAAAAAAAAACACTTTGCAACCATTTTTTTCTTAATTTAAGTAGATTGAATCATTAGCATATATCATTTTAACTAATATTACGAGCACCGATTAATATTTTCATAATAAGTTAATAATTTTAATACGTAATCTTAAAACATTCATTAGTAAAATCTAATTAAGATTTATTTTAAGGAAAAAAAAAAACTTGGCAACCCTTTTTTCCCAATTAAAGTAGATTGAAAATCATTAGCATCCCATCATAAACATTTTGGTTTGAATTCCCATGGACAAAAAACAAGTGACAATTAGGAAAGTTTTACTATTTGGTTGCCAATTACAATAATGGCCGAAAATTGTAAACATTGCCTTGTCCCTCTCGTTTAATCATTCCCATATAAATCCAAATTAATTGAAGCGATTTCATTGAATGATTGATTTTATATATTTTTTTTTTCTAAGTTGAATTTTTATTTGGGATCCAAATGCTTATAAATTTTGATTTAAAAGATAATTATAAATTCTATTTTAATTTTTATATTTAATATATATTTTCATCAATTTTTTTTAAAAAATAATTCTTTAAAATTTTATTATAATTTATCAATGAAAATGGAAACTTGAAAGTTTGACTGTCATTGCCTTTTTTGTCCCTTTGTAATGCAATAATGTAATTAATTAGCCAACAAATTAAAGCTAGTTAACTTCAATAAATGTATCATTAAAATTCATTACTGGTTTTTTCTTAATGAATTATTGGAATCTTTAATGATGGCAAATCGAAGCTCCTATGTGGTTGTCTATAATCTAACATCAAGACTAAAAGTGATCATGATTTTTTTCCCAAAGTTGATTGAACATTAGCTTCTCTAATCAAAGCATTTAATTTTGATTTATGATGGAAAATTAAAGCTTCTATGTGTCTATAATTGAATATCAGATTAAAAGTGATCAAGATTTTTTTTTCCCTAAAGTTAATAGAACATTAGCTTCTCTAATCATAGCATTTAATTTGATTATTATAGAAAATTGAAGCTCCTATGTGCCTATAATTGAACATCACATTAAAAGTAATCATGATTTTTTTCCCCAAAGTTGATTGAAGATTAGCTACTGTAATCATAGCATTTAGTTTTGCTTTGAAATACGAACAAAATCTAATATCTCTTAAACTATTTATAATACATTTAATTTATTAAAATAAAATAGGATTGTAATAAAATATATATTTTAATAAAATTATAATAAAATAAATAATTATGATAATAATTTGATCAATAAAATAAAAAATTATAAGATTTAAATCTCATAAAATAATTTTTTGTTTTACCTATGAAAAACCCTAAATCAGCCACCTCTCTCTCACCTATAATTTAAACCAAACACTAGCTAGTGTGAATCCGTGGAATTTGAGCTGAATGCATGCCTTGTTAGTTATAATTACCTTTTTTAGTCTGAAAAGAAACATTTTTTTTTCCAATTTTACAGTGGGAAGTGATTTTTTTAAATGTAACTTATTTTTTAAAAAAATAATTATTGTTTATTAATTTCATTAAAATAATATATTAAATATTAAATTTTTAAAATAATAATTAAATCATCCTTAACTGATGTTGACCGTCAATTGGACATTATTTTTTTTCTCTTTCTTTAATTTTATTTTTATACATGTATTATCACAGTAGTTAATTAACAGAAATACTTAGTCTTGGTATGTAATGATGGAACACATGGCCTGAAGCTCACTTTTCTTAATCCCTTTTTATGATTTAGCAAGCTTCACTGATCAGTAAATATAACGAAATATGATCATGTAAATATAATATTTTAAAAATAATTAAAAAATTTTTGTTCAATGATAAATATTTTAACTAATAATGTCTGCTAGCAACTAATTATTTTCTTTATGCATCAATGCAATTGTATAACCTTTTATTAGAAGGCCAAACGAGGTGCAAAGGTTGCCTTGGTTAAAACTTCAATGATTTTTTTTCAGTAGGGTTTCTCGAGGTACTCTTCACCTCTATTGTCAAGGAAAAGGGGTTCAAATTGTTTTATCAACACTGGTGTTCTGTATCGAAAAAATATTTTTATTTTAAAATTTTTTTTATATTTAAGTTAATAAAAAAATTTTAATTATTATATTTAAGTTTTAGCACGCTTTCTAATGTGTAAATAGGATGATTGGAGTTTTGTGTGTGAACACTAGTGTTGAAAAAAGATGCAAGTTGAAGAAATAGTAGAGCAATAATGTTGGATGATAAGATATTGGATGAAGAAGTATTAAAGGAAAAAGAAAGTAGTTATCAAGATTTAAACTTATAATATGAAGTTGAGTGGCCAAATTATCTCAAAATTTAAATGAGTAGGAAATAAATTGCTCTACTAGCATATTTGAGTTTCAATAATTTTAGCATATATTTTCAACAAGTTTAAGTAAATAAAAAATAATTCAATTATTATATGCGAGTTTTAACGCATTCTATCGTATGCAAACAGATGATTGGACTTGCATGTAGACCTTACCGTTGAAGAAAGATGCAAGTTAAAGAAATATTAGAATAGTAATGCACAATCCCAGAGTTAATAAGATATTAGACAAAATTTAAATTTGAGGATTCTGACACTATATTAAATCGGATAACCAATTATCTCAAAACATAGTACAAAATTTAACTATTGTTAATAGTTATGTAATTTATTGATAGAATATTAAACTCTATCTTAATTCTAGTAATCAAAGATCAAACCTTAATAACATCACTCATTCAAAAAAAAATCGAATTATAATATTTAAATTTTAACATTTTCAACGTGAATTTTTCAATGCATTAAAACTATCACACTAATTATTATTTATTAGAATATTTTAACTAACCTTAAATAATATTTTAATAAAGTATATACCAACAATTAATTGCCTTTTTTTTAATACCAAATGCCATTTTTACCTTCCTTTTGAAAAGACCAAAAGTGAGAGGGGGAGATAGTAAAGTCCAAAAATAGAAAGGCAGAAAGGATCAAGTATCTAAATCTTTCAAATTAATATTATAATAATGCATACTAAATGATTAAAATTTTGAAATAAAGCAAAAAAAATAATAACAACTGTGCTTTGCATACTTTATCTAAAGAGAAAATATATAGACATGCAGCAAAGTCAACCCCTAGAAATAGAAATTTGAGAACGGAATCCTAGCTCAAATTAATCACTGAAAACTTGGAACTTTACTTTTACACATTTACTGTAAAGAAATTCTTTTTTATTTTTTTTTTCATTTTTCTTTGCATTAATTAGCATAATCATCATGAATAAATTTAAATAAAAGTTTTAATAATTTGAATTTTTAGTTGATAAAAAATTAAAAAAATTCAGAGTTGTGATTATGAATACCTCTAATAATAAAGTAATAATACATTGCATGGGCAATTTTTTTTTTATAGAACATGAACAACTATTTCCTTATTTAATTATTATAAGGATTAGACTTGTTTAAGGTGTGTGGCTCAATTAAGTTGATTTGTATTGGATAGATTGATTATGATATTTTAATTTCAGGTGACTCAACTGTTTATTCAATAAAAATATTTTTATTTAAGTTTAATTATAGAATATATATAATAATATAAAAATAGCATTTTCAACAATAAATCAGATCTTTGGGTTTAGCAAAGCAAGGATTAGGTTTAGATAAAAAATTTTTAAAAAAAAATTTAAAATTCGAGTCGACCCACCATTTAATAGTTAATAATTTAATTATTTCATGTCTTACATGTTTTTTCTTTAGAATACAACTTTAAAGTACCACACAACATGTTTTTTCTTTGGTATATTGTTTCTCCACTACTTAAGATTTAAATTCAAAGAAATATTCCCCTTTTCAAACAAATGTGTCCAAAATAATTTCTATGATTAGACAATGGAAACTTTAACACCTCTTTTTTTACTTATTGCAATGAAAAAGACAAACCCAAGGGAAAGAAAAATCATTTGCACAATCGGAGTCTAATAATTGATTAAAGACTAAAGCATGTCAATTATGCTGCCAAATTATGATGCTTGTTTTTTTATCATTGATAAAAATATTAAGAATAGTTCAAGATTGAATATCTTATATTTTCATATTTAATTTTTATAAAATTTAAATATTAATAATTTTAAATAATTTTTGAATTAGAATATTAAATTTACTATCCAAAATTCTTAAGATAATCTTTTTGCCCACTTTTTTAACGTTATAAATAATAGTCAAGTAATTAGTAAACTGATTAGAGACGCTCATAATTAGTTTCTTTCTCTTCTATCTCTTATCTATCTATCTATTTTTCTTTAGTTATTCACTAGAGCAATTATGATCTGGAAGTCGATTCACGGGAAGTGTTCGGATCTATTATGACATATCCATGAGGCACACAACAGACCTTTTTTAATCTTATAAAACATTTTTCGGACTTTTACTTATATTGGTTTTGGACGAAGAATTTTAAAATTTTAGAGAATTTTAAAATGCTAGTATTTTAGAATTCATTAATTCAAAATATTAGCATTTGTAATTGTATTATTTTGATAAATATTTTTTTAAAATTTTTTTTTCAAATTCTAAGAATTTAAAAATTTTAATTTTATTTTGTTAAATAAAAAATTTTATTTTAAAATTTTTAAAATCTTTATATAAATGAATTTTCTCTTTGAAATCCTTCATTCGAACACATCTTAAAAAAAATCTTAATCTAAATATCAAGAAAATGTTCGGATGTTAAAATTTGGATACTTATTATTAATATAGTCTAGCCTTTACGCTTCTTAAGATCCTTTGTTTCTCTCTTTTGTTGTATAATTAAATCAAGTCGATGCAAAAGAAATAAATGCATATTCATACAATTAAGAAAAGATACTCTTCATGCGACCAGCCTATCCTTCGTACACGGCGTACTCGGTGATAAAAAAGAAAAAGATATTTGATCGAATTTATTGAATATCACCTTATAAAAAAATATTAATTTAAATATCAAATTCAACAAATAAGTTTTTTAATTTAATTATAAAAAAATTAAATTTTAATTTTAATTTTAATTTTATTAAATATATATTTTTTAAAAATAATTGAATTAAACACCAACTTCAACAAATAACTTCGTAACTTAAACGTAAAGGAATAGGAAAAAGAATGTTTATCAGTTTCAACGTAAGATCACATGGTCTAATCTAGTTACCTGACGAGGCAGCAACACAAGAAGGCCGCGCCACCGCCGGGGGTACCGTGGCTTGGGGTTGATGACGAATAAGACGTCGCTGTCCAAAATGACCCAAATATTAAGCAAAAGACAGAGTGTAGAACAGGCCGTGCAGGCGTCGAAAGCAGGAAAGAACTGACCGATGAACAGTGATTGTCGGCAGTGGGCACCCCCATGGCCCCACTGCACTGGCATTTCTACTTAACACAACCCTTTTTTAAATTTATGATTGAATTTTTTTAAAATTTTTTATATTTAAATTTAACTTAATTCGATTTATAAATTTAAATATTATTTAAAAATATAAAAAGTAAGATGAGTTATCTAATCGTTTAATAATTAATTATATGTAAATATTATAAATATATTTTTAATTATATTGTTTAATAAAAATGTAATAAAAATTGTTATAACCAACTACAATTAAAATCAGTAATAAAATCAATTACGAAAAAAAACCGAAATCACATGGAAAGTGTGATATTGCAATCACTGTTTAACATCATGCTCGTGATTGTTTGCTTGCAAGCCTGCCGGCTGGTCCCCTCCGAGCCTGGACCGCAGGGGGGCCACTTGAGTTGAGGCAAGGGAAACGGCGGTGAAAAGGCTTTCGGAAAGGGTCCCACTTTCTCGGCTTTTGACTTCAAGATTTGTGGCTGTCCTATAGGAGAAACATTTGTTGACCAGTTTTGACTTGAACAGCTTGGTTTTGGGTTTTCTTCTTATTTGGGCTTGAAAGAGAGAAAAAAACTGAATAAAATTGTCGGTCCTTTTGATAATTGCATGACATTTATGGCCCAATTGATCTGTCATTCCTCTTCTCAATCATTCCACTCCTTTTGCATCAAAGTTTTGAATGAGACAATAAATTGGGTTAGTAGGTCTGTTTAGACTTAGTTCATTGGTCCAGCCATTCGCTCGATTCATTTATGATGGTTCTTAAAGAAGATTTTTAATAATTTGAGTTAAATTAAATAAATTATTTAAATTTAATTATAAAAATATATTAATATTAATATTAATATTAATATTAATATAAATTTTTATTGTAAAATATTTGAGTCAGTCTTGTTCGAATTAGGTATGGATAAAACTTTGTGATCACAGTTCAGTTAATTCCATGGGCACCTTTATTTTTATTTCACAGAGTGTATTATTAACATGTTTCAAAATTTTGAATATGATATACATATATATGAAATGTGTCATATTTAAAAATGTCATGTTTTTTTATTATTTTCGTATCTATTAAACATATTTTCATATTATATTTAAAATTATTAGAACTATAAAATGTGATATATATATATATATGAAGGGGATCCATTTACACTAATATAAATATGTCATATTTATTATATTGTTTTAATATTTATTAATCATGGAGTGTTTTCATTACATTTAAAATTATTAGAACTTTCAAGATTAAAATGTGATATATATACATATATATATATACATACAGGGATCTACTTATACTATTGTAAAACTAAATTAGTTTATCACACTTGCAAAACTTTTTATCCATTTATATTTGTTTCATTTGACAATCATATTTCATATTTTTATTCACATATATTTTACACCTTGAGTTTTTAGTACATTAAAAATATCCGACTTTACACTGAGTAAAAAGTTTTTAACCGTGAGATATATATTAAAAAAAGTATATTTAATTAATATGATATAGATAAACTTTACATATATGATGAGTATAATTATATTATTAAATCTAATAGTTAATTTATTAAAATATTAATCATATAAAAATTATAAAAAATGTATAATTAATTTAGTTTTATATTAGTGTAATATATATATATATATATATATATATATATGATTAGGCCATTTGTTTTTTTATTCTAATAATTGTCTTGTGAAAGTACTTTGGGTTTTGCTCAAAATAACTTTTATAGGTCATCAATCATTGTAATATACACACACAAGTAAACATTTATTAATCCATATTTCTACGCAAGGCATGATAGCTAGAGGAAAATTTCACAAGAGGGATTAAAGATTGCGCGCATATATTTTTTTTATATAAATTTTTTTGTTATTTTTAAAATATTGTTTAAGAGATATGTATATTTACACTAACCCATTATAAAATCTTAAAACTTGATTGAATACGAATAAATTAATTTTTTGTAAAAATAAATTTTTATTTTGAGTAATTACGTCATATACGAATGATAAAATAAAAAAATTTCACAAATAAAGTAAATGAAGTGACAAATGATCTGTATAGTATGTTTTAAAAAATAAATAATAAATAAATGAGATGAAAGTCACTTCATTGACTTCACTCGTGGAGGATTTTCATCGTTTTATTAATGTACGGGATAATTATCCTCGTTCTTTAACCATAATTTGAAAGTTTTAATTCAACTTACTTTTATATTTCTTGCTTTTATTTACTTAATTATTTATTATTCTACAGAGAAAAGAGAGAGAAAAGTAAAACTTAGAAATATAATAATTAAAATATTATATAAAATATAATATAATATAAAAATAATTAAAATATTATATAAAATATAATATAATACAAATAAATAAATATTTTAAAATGTTTATAAATAAATAAAACTTATGGAAAAAAAATTACGTATATAGATAAGATTGAAAAGTCTATATGAAATCGATTTATTCACATTTTTCTCAATTATTCCGTGGTACATCGAACAACGGAGAAAATTATCATATCTTGAACCGGACGCTGAGTTGCAGAGATTAAATTGGACAATGATGTATCAATCAAATAAACAAAGGACAAGAATTTGTTGGTTTTCATAAATGTTGGTGAGGTTCTATATCTATGTAAATTCATTACATCAACTGATCTTTGCTGCACGCACATCACACGTCACATAAAGCTCAAATCTTAAAAAATTTGAGCTCGATTTTGATTTGAAATTTTATTTAAATTTAATTATTTTATTTAAAGTTTAAATTTAATTTTAAAATAATGATAATAATAAAACAGTTTGACTTCATTTGATTGAGTTTATTTATCAAGTAAAAAAATTACTTTTGATTATAATATTTAACTTTAAACTTGATTATTTATATTCGAATTTAAATTTGAATTAAAATTTTTCTATATTAATTAAAAATTTTAAAATCATATATTAAAAAATGCTTGATTAGATTCACGAGCCACTCGAACCGTGTATTAGAATATTCAAATTTTCACTTACTCGATAACGAAAGCTCCTTAAACTCGACTCGATAATAACAAAGTCTAATTCAAATTTTTTAAACTAAACCTAAATAATTTATAAGTGTAAATGTCTCATTTACTTTCTAACCCAAAGCACAAAACAACTGCAAATTATCTGTAAAGGGGTGTTTAATAAATTTTTGATTTAGTAAACTAATTAAGTTCACATTTAATTAATCAAAAACTTTTTCATAAGTGAATTAATTAATTAATTAATCAATCAATCAATCAATTTATTTGAAGTAGTACAGCTAATTTTCATTGGCAAAGAAATGAGTAAATTTATCTTAATCATCTATGATTCTTATTCATTTTTTTTAAATCCTCAAAATTTTAAGAATGTTTCAAATTAATATTACGTCAATCATTATTAAAAATTCAACAAAATATGTAACTTGAGACATTTTTTATGTCAAGTGCATATTTATATGAAAATTTACATGAGGTTGATGTGATAAATATTATCGTACATAAAATGATTAATAGTATAAATGAATTTAAATATTTTTAATTTCAAAATTTAGTTTTTAAAAATTATACCGCTAAACATATCATTTTTATTTTGATACTGATATGTATTATTATCGGTGTGTTCCTATATGCCATATTAGGTTTTTTAATATTTTTGATTTATTAAGGACCATTTCTCCATTGTTAAGGAAAAGAAAACCAAGGAAATTTGATTTATATTTGTAGATGCGTTTTCAATCGAATTAAATAAATATTATTATAATTAAATTAAATTCATAAAATAATGAATATAAATATCATATTACGATTGTCATTTAAATATTTGTTAATGGAGTTTAGCTAGTCTATGACTTCAGGTGGAGTTGGGAAACACTGGGACAGGAACCGGCAGTATCCCGTGTGAAGTTACCTTCGGCCAAGCTCGGAAGAACTGCACCCATGGCAGAAATAATGGATCCAATCTAGGTTGTATTTTTAATGTTCAGATTAATTCGACTCAACTCAAATCACTCTTCGTATAATAAATTAATTTTTATTTAAATTTAATTATAAAAAAATATAAATATAAATATAAAATTAATTTTAACATTTTATAAATAATAATTTAAATTTACGGATGAAATCAGAATAAATTTAACTCTAAATAAAAATTTTTTAAAAATTTCGAGCCGGCCCGCGAGGAAACTGTTGCGTTCTTTTTTTTTCTCTGTTAAAAAAATCAACATCAAGGACAACTGAAATGATTACATTTTGTTGTTTTTCACCTTATAATTGTTTGGAAGTTTTGACATTTAACCTTGTAAAGTGTTAACAGATTGATTAATGCTTTTGCTTCAGAATATTTAGGATTTTATCTGCAATTTCACTTGCCTTGGAGACTTGAATTGAGCACCAGAGAAAAAAAAAAAAAAAGTCTTGAGTTTGGTTTTTGTTACTTTGAGAATTCTTGACCCAATCCAAGCAATTTCGGAGTAGATCAGCTCAAAAGTAAAGTTACTCGCTCAGTTCGAATTAGGTGGGCATGGAATTTTTAAATATATTTTAATAATAAAACAAGTTTCTTTTAAGAGTTAACATGACTCAAAACTAAATATGAACAAACAAAAAAATAAATAAATCTTTTAAGTTCGGTTTAATTTATAAACACTTTTAATATGGGGTCACAATTCAATGACGGGGTTAATGAAAATATTTCTTCTTGTGACTCAAAAGCTCAAAGCAACTTAACAACTAGATTTATTTACGAAGCAAATAGGGTTTTTATTACGAATTTAGCATTACAAATCTTGCTATTTAAGACTTTTTTTTAATAGTGCAATTAGCAATTGTCCTAGGAATGTGCACTTTTTTTTAATATGGGTCGAGATAAGGTTATCATAAATTAAGACTAATTTAAATTATTATTTTAAAAATAAAAAAAATTTACTTAAATTTAATTATAATACATTATTTTAATATTATTAATAGTAAAACCAGTTTTGAAATCAACCAAACCTAAAGTGAGCTTAACCTAAAAAGATTCAAAAAATTTAAACATTAACGCGATCTATGAACAAATTACCAACTCATTGATTGGGTGGTTGAAGAGTTTAAGATTACAAACAGCAAGATGCAAAGTAGAATCGAAATACGAATTGCTTTATAGTTTTCAGTTGGCTCATTTACCCTATCAAAGTTGGCAAAATCCAACCCATACTTTTAAAAATGGTTTCTATATAATAACGGGTTTTGATGGTCCTAAAAGCTTGGGCCAAAAAATTTCAAAAGGCTTGAAAAGCTGCAACCCAAAGAAAGGACTGTTTGTTTGGAGTCACAAACCTGGATGAATTCTTTGCTGAGAGGGCCTCATTTGTAGTTTCATATTATCTTTCATATGAATATTAAGTTCAGAAATCCTCTTCCTGAGAGTGTGTTGTAGTTAAAAGTCAACTTAGGAAACCATACATCCAGTTCAAAAGTCAGCATCATTTTGTACTTTGGACAAGTTGGAATTAGTATTTCGAGTTCGACATTTAACTTTGCAAATGTAAGAGGATGAGAGAGCAAAAGAGAGAATAAAAGCAGAGGGGAATAAGCCAAAATACATTAAATAAATAAATATATATATATATATATGACTTAGAGTTCAAGGGCTTTTTTCAGTGAATAATACTTTTTATTTTGTAAAATCCGTAAATAAAATAAATCGAAAATTAATTTTTATATACGAGGTGAAAAACTATCATCGTTGACGGCGGCTGGAATAAAATGAAGAAAGCTATCGTCATTGAAAGCGATTTTCTTGCAATTGAAGGCAGCTTGCCCTATGTTTTTTAAATTTTAAATAAAAATTAAATTTATAAATTAACCCTTTTAGCTGGTAACAACAAAGATTTGATCCATGGAGCTCCTGCCTGTTTGATGATTGGACCAATTTTGAGTGTCCAGTCCATGGTTCATTTAAGTGGGGTGATAATGATTCGTTTGATTTAATTTTTGAAAAAAAAATTATAATTAACGTCTAATATTATAAATTTTTTAAATTTAAATTGAAATTAAATTAAATAATATTTATGATTAAATCGATTTGAATTTTATTAGTTTTGATCATTTTGATTTATTAGTTTTTTTTTAATTAAAAAAATATACTTTTTGTAAATTTTTTAAAATTTTTACTAATTTAAAAATAAAAGATTTATTTTTATAATTTAAAAATAAAAAATAATTAAAATTTTTAATTTAATTTGATTTAAATAATTACTTTTAATTTATAAATTTAAAATTAAATCAAATATATTTAATTAGTATTCAAACCTACGGTTTCGTTATGAAGCGATTTCAACTACTACAACAACAACAACAACAACAACAAACAACTAAACACAAACCGAAGCGTGCTCGTTGTTCTTTAACAACAGTCAAACATCAAAAGCAGGACAGAGAATTGGAAAAGCATAAAAGAAAACACAAATTTAAAAATAAGTAAATAATTCAAATCTATATTACTTAAATTCGAATGCAGATATATATTTGATATGAATATATTATATTTTTTTAACATTTTTTATGCATTTGGAGTAGCTCCGTAATATTAGATACGATTACATAAATATGACATGGATAAAATAATTAAAACAATATAAGACGAATGCATATCTCAAAATCTATATGATACAAATTATTAACGTATTAAAATTTATATAAATATGAAATACTATATAAACACAATTATGATAAAATAAAATACGTGAATATGACACGAATATAAAAATTATAAAGTCTAATTTAAAAAGTCCTCAGAGGTTCAGCTCATATCCAAATCTAAAACTGTATTGGATATAAGTGTCAAACACTGTACTTTTAAACAAAGTAAAAATTTAAAACAATATACGTTAAAATACATTGAACAAACTGAAATTAAAAAATATCTATCTAAACTTGATCCAATTTAAATCCTCAAACAAGTCTAATCATAAAGTATTACTACTTTTAGTTGCTTAGGAGATAATCTACGAAGTTAGAGAAAAAAGTTTGCAAACTCAAAAAAGAAAAAATAAAACCTTCATCCTTGATATAAAAAGAAATAAATTTAGTTAGTTTTAAAATATTTAAACAATGATTTTAAATGTTAAATAAAGGAGGTGACAATTTATTCGTGTATTGCTTTTTCTTTGGCTTTGGGATCGGATAGGAACCTGATCTGTTTGGCTTTTACAGATGGTTGCAAAAGCTAAGACGACTTTTGGATAAGAAGCTATTAAAATTTATACATGGAAAAGCATAAGAGATTTATGTGTCAAAAGATCATAATAGAAAGTTAACGAATTTAAATTCAGAGTTTAAATTAATTAATTTTTATAATTATTTTTAATAAATAATATATTAAAATTAAATATTATATTTTTTTATTTAATTTAACTTAAATTACTATTCAATTGGCGATAAATTAACTTGAATTATACTTAAATAAAAAAATAAAAAAAATTAAATTATAATCTAATATGATTTGATTCGTAAACACTTTTAATTATCATGCCTTTACGCTAAAAACAACTAACGAAATCGTTAACATGCTTTCCCAAAGACTCTTTCTTTTCTTTTGCTTTTTTTTTTTAATTAGGCTACGACATATAACCAATAAGGTCATCCACAAATTTTTCTTTTGAAAAAAAAACCCACTAAAAATCAGTTTAGCATTACTTTTGGAATATCCATGGGTGGAATCTGAATTATAAGGCTTTTAAGGCTTTAATCATGCAGTTAACTATTGGTGGAGATAAGAATGAGGAGAATTGGCCCCCCCAAAGCACATAATAATTGCTTTTTTCCACGTGGCACTTAATAAAGCTAATAAAATGACACATCCACCATAAAATTGGAAATTATTAAGTCTTACCTATAATTTAATTTGGAGGATTGGCATGAAAAGAAAAAGAAAAAAGAAAAAGGGAAAGCATTGATGTCTTTTTAATGGTGGACTGGATTAAGCTTTTTATAATTCTGGGTAAAGATCAATGGCTATTTACAAAGACATAAGAGGTTGGAGGAGCACCGAAATTATATTTTCAAGACATATTTTGATTCTTAGGTTAAAGATTTTTAAGGGAAAAGTAAAAAAATAAGTAAAAAAATTTATATTTAACTCAACGAAAGTATTTAATATATATACATATATAGTTATTGAATTAAGTGATATTATTTCAATTAAAAATAAAATTTTTATATTTATTTTTAAAAAATTTAATAAAATGATATTATTTTATTCACGAACAGTATATAAATTTATATAAATATCAATACATCAAATATAAACTCATGTTTAGTATTTAAGATTTTTCTTATCTTATCCCTTACTTTTTATCGTTGAATATCTATTAACTTGATAGGTATAAATTATATGTACGTTGTGTTTAAAGTACATCATTGGACAATTATGAACCCGTCAAACGTTTTACATATATTGGTCCAAACAAAGTTTAGGTGGTCTAAAAGAAGGTTCATTTGGGGAAGGGGAGGGTGCCTAATTACGATGATAAGAAGGAAGGTCATGGAGTTATTGAAGTTTATTAAAAAAATTTGATGAAATCAATAACGAAGAAAATGACAATGAGAAATACAGCTTCAAAAGGGGTCGGACCACCAATAATTTAGGACATCAAATATCTTGAAATATGAAATATATTTTAATGGTGTTCCATGAAAAATCAATTAATTTTAGATTAAAGGATAGAGATTACTAATTATCAAAACGGTTTTGTTCTCGTTCATAAAAAAATATTATAAATACGATTATAATATAATAAAATATATAAATATAATGTATATGCACGAATGATCAAATCTAATCGTATAGCTAGCAACTTGCAACGGTCAGTGCCCCCAATCAACTTGCCTTCTTAATTAATTTTAATGCTGCCCTCTTATCCTTTTTCAAGTCTAGAAATGGCCGAAGAGTTTTGCATTGCCTTGATGATCACCACTTTCCTCAATTGAAAGGCTAACTAATTACATACAAGCCTGTTTTCCATAATCAGGTCCTTTGTTTTAATTGCTTTGTCAGGCTGCCGGCTCTTGAAACCTAAGGTAATTAGTACTTAAAGTATATTTTTATTTTAATATCAATATATATCGATATCGATATTATTTTTATTTTGATATTGATATATTTTAATGTACTATTTTAAAATTATAGGTATTTCTTAAATACTTCATATGCATATTTTCAAGTTTATTGCATTATATCAACATACAAATATGCTTTTATTATGTATGTATATATTTATATGCAAACATAAATTTTAAAATTATAAATATTTAATATTCAAAATTTTTAAATATTAAATAAATAAGTATAAAAATATTTTAAAATATAGTAAATTGCTATTGACTAGGTTCAATGGCTTATTTTAATGAATATAATTTATTTTTAAATGTAATTATGTAAAATAAAAATCATTAAGACAAAAAAATATTAGAAATTACTTTTTAAATGTAACTATGAATAAAATAAAAATGACTAAGATGAAAAAATATTAGAAATTACTTTTTAAAAAAATTAAATAAGTAAAATTTTTTTTAAAAAAATAAAAATATCAAATTTTGTGCTAACAATTACTAACTGATGCCAACAAATATAGATCGATACAAGTCAACACAAAAACCAAAAAAATATGTTATTATTATCATTTTATTTTACTTTAAAACTAGTAAGTATCTACTTATACGACTAATACCTATAACTATGCAAAAAGCCCTAGTTACCTCTCTATTTCTAACAATTTATTTTTATTTATAATAAGTTAATCCTATAGAGGCCTTCCCGACGAGAGGGCTAAGTGAGTTTTACTTGTAAGTACGACGGGAAGTCCGATGAATGTCGCGGTTTGAATTGTGGGATGTGTTTTAACATTTAAGTCCCTGAGAGTTTAGAAAATTATTTTGGTTAGGCAGAAGGAATGAGAAAGAGAAATAATGTTTGTGAATATTTGTTCGGGCCAATGTTTATCTAGTTTTTAATACATGATTTTTATGTGATTATAAGCTCGACAAATATAAAATAAGTATGGAGACAATGTTTTGGCTTTTTAGTTTTATCCTTGCTTTTAAAATTCTTGACCATTAAGGACAGGCAAAAGCAATTTTTACCGCGCTTTAACATAAAGGGCATCATTTTGGATAAAACATAAACTTTTTTTTTTTCTAAAGCAAACCCACCAATATATGCGTGGATGATTATCTTATATAGATTTGAAAGTGAATATAAAATTCGAATATATTTTTTATGCAAATATATACTTAATTTTTTAATTTTTTTTATATATTTAGAGATCGTATCTTTGTATTTATATTTGAAGATATGTTGAATATAATAAATAAAAAAATTCAAAAAATTAGAAGTTCGGATAATATAAGTAGATTTCGATGGATTGACAAAAACTTTTATTAGAGAAAGGGATTCCATCAATAGCAATGAGCAATCTAAGTTATTATTATTATTGTTGTTGTTGTTGTTGTTGAAGTAATCATCAAGTTCTTCTTGACAGCCAATTGAGCTAGTTAAAGTCATCGAATAAACTTCATATAGGGGCGAAGAAAAGTTAACCCTTTCTCTCAGTCATGGAAAAGAATCACAAAATTAAATGATTAAGAAAAGCTTTACAAGAAGGCAATGTTTTTGTTACATGCATTTCTTGTTTCAAAAATTTGAGGTTATATATATATATATATATATATATTAAAAAGAAGCAGACGTATGTTAAGATCTTTTCGATGTTCGAACGAAATAAACTCTTGATCTTGTCAAATGAAAACCGAAAAAGGTTTTCAAAGATAAGAAAGTGTTAGAGAATATTGGAGTTATGTTTTTAGTATCAGAGGTCTCAAGGTCGAGTCGCTAAGTACGCAGCTATACTTTGTGGGAGAGCTTTGTCACCCTTGTGGTCCTACCCGGCTCGAATCAGGATTAGTCGACATCCAATGTGGTGGCCGGATACCGAGTGATTTCGACCAAAAAAATTGAATTTTTCAACCAAAAAAAATTTGAAAATGATAATGAGTTTTTGTGTCTTCTCTTATTTGGGATCAACTTTTACTTTACCTATTTATACTTTGACTATAAGTTGTATCGGCAGCTTCGGTATTTGAAACTGTTTGAAAGATATAAGCCTGCCAAATGTTGTGCACGTAAAGATCTAATTATGCAAGTATAAGATGAGTCCAATAATGTGGTTTTTTTAAGTAAGAATTTCCAAGAAATTAACATGTTCAATTTAAATTAATAATGTTTTAGTAAACCATTCAATATTTTATTAAACTGATTAAATTCTATTGGCATCTTAATTAGGGATCTCCTTAGCTTTGGATCCTTCTTTGTCATGTACAAGTTTTCCAATGTCTTAGGACCCAGCTTGAAAGCTGCTTTGATTTTTCAAAGTGTGAATTAAAGAAGAAAAGAAATGACAAACAAAAACAAGAATTCTTTTTTTTTTGAAAAAGAAAAGGTGAAAATATTAGCAAAGAACAAAGTAAAGTATTTAAATAATGTTGGAATAGACACTTTAGAATTTGGCTTCTAGAAACATTTAAATGCCCAACAATTCCTTTTTATATATGAAAATTATCCTTAGAAAAAAATATATAATTAATAAATTATTTAAAATGAAGAATACTAATAAGTGTTAATTATTGAGATGATATTTATTAAAAGACATCTATAATTAATGAATTATTTTTTAATTTAAAGAATATAGTACGTTTCGTGTAAATTTTTTTAAAATTAATAATTAAATAATTTTTAATCAATGTATATAAGCATCGATTAAACGGACCACTCTAAAATATATTAAAACATTAAAATTTTTTTCGTATTTTTATAATTGAGTTTAAATAAAAATATTTATTTATGAATTAAATATTAATCAGGATATAGTTAATTTAAGATATAAAAATCCTATCTCAAATCCAATCTAATTGGAATCAAATTATATTTAATTTGTGAACAGGTTTACACAATATACTATGGTATTTATACTATAAGTAAACTTGACTGCTAGTAGACATTGTAATTCATACACTTATATCATATTCATATATTTTTATTTGTTATAATTATATTTGAAAAATTATATATTTATATAAATTTTATATGTTAATAATTTATATTATATAAATTTTAATATATTTATATAATTATATTATATTTATATTATATTTTAATAAAAGACTTTGAATTTTTCGGATCAAATTAACTCTGGTGTATCTATAAGGTGCTGTCACACATTTTTGGCTTGGGGGGTCCATGTGCTATTTAATATGCAACAACGGACGGTCAAGATACAACTATAGACGGTCAGGATCTAAAATGAATCGCCTTAGCGTCCACGGCAACTCCCTTTTTCGACGTCTTCAACACACCTAAATTTCTTTCAATCATTGAACCCTAACGGTATGCTTAAGTAATTTGGATCCATTCCTGGGTTCTTCTAGTAATTTCAACTTCAATTTTTGTAATAAAAACCCCTTCCCTCTTGAAGCGCGTGACAGTCAAATCTATCCATTGCCAGCTCCAAAATTATTGAGTTCTCTTCACCTAGATCCAATTCCACGTCATACTTCAGTTAGTTTGGAATCCTGATTTACTATATATTATATTATTAAAATATTAAAATATTTTTATAATTAAATTTAAATAAAAATATTTTTATTATTAAATAATAATTCAAATAAAATTAATTTAATCTAAATATATAAAAAATATATATCTAAAATTTGATCAACATGAGTCAAATCGAATGAGTAGTTCAAATTCTTATTATTAAGAAAGAAAGCACACCATAAAGGCCCAATACTCCTTTGCAAGACACATAGGAAAAACTAGTGAGAGCTATGTGTTAAAACAATTGTAGTTTTTTTTTTCCCCCTAAGACGCGCAATAGTGGAGAGTGGGGATTGTTTGCTTGTTTAATCTTGATTAATAAATAATTAATTTTTGGCCCTTTATATAGCTCTCTGCATCTCTTCCCCGTTGCGTCCAGACTTCAAACCAAAGATCCTTCCTTGAAAATTTTAAGAACTTTTTTTTTTAAAAAAAAAAAGGGCTCTCTCGCTCTCTCTTTATTGAAAGTACAAGAATGGAGATGGAGGCAAGCCCACCAATTGTTGCCAAAAAACTATGGAACATCGTACGGACAGTGTTCTTCATGTTAAGAACAGGGATATCGAAGAGCAAAATAATGGTTGATCTCCATTTCATGTTGAAGAAAGGTAAATACAATGCGTGCAAAGCGATAAGTGACTTCGTTTTCTTCCACCACAAAGTTCACAACCATTTATCTTCTTTGAGTTGCCGGTCGTCCAAAGATGTTTATCGATCCTTCATTTCGCCGGAAGAGTACGAGTTTAGTTGCAGCAACAGCCCAGCTTTCTACCCTTTTTTTTATAAGCGTAGCCGCCACCATTTTGGGAAGTCGTCCAATTATCGGTATGATGATGTGACGACGATCGCGGCTGTGCAAAAGGTTCTGGAGATGTTGAACAATGAGACGGCTGCGGTGATGGAGGCGACAATGACGACTACGACGACGTCTCCCATGGTTTTGCCTGGGTTTGGAAAGAGCCCTATGGTGGTGAGGCAACTGAGAGTGACAGACTCACCGTTCCCTTTGAAGGATGACGGCGGCGATAGCCAGGTTGATAAGGCAGCTGAAGAGTTCATAAACAAGTTTTACAAGGAACTTAGATCGCAGAAAAGATCAATGTCATCGTCTGCCTTTGAATCTCCCACACACAATCCATGGGGTCGTCGATGGTGATTTCGCTTTCGCCATAAATCCTGTCTGTAAATTTCCATGTTTCTCAGGGAAGATTATCATATTTTGGGGATTTTACACTTTGTGATTTGATGATTAAGTTTTTTTTTTTTTTTTCTTTTTCAGTGTTTTATCTTTTATCTTTTTCATTTACCAATGATCAGCCATTAAAGAAGAAAAAAGTTATATATATATTTACGTGCATACACAGTATACAGTAATTACTTCATTAAAAATTAAATGTGTCAACGATGACAGGTTATAAGTGGATTTGATCTAGAAGAGGTTCGATTCGAATTTTTTAAATTTATTATATTTGATTAAAGTTAAATTAGATTTAGAATACTTAAAAATATAATTTATTATTTATAATAATATTAAAATATTATTTTTTATATATTTTATAATTAAATTTAAATAAAAATACTTTTATTATTAAATGCTTAATTTAATAAATGTTTTAAGTTTAATTCATTTATTTTTTAATCAATTAAAATTTAAAATATTCGAGAAATAAGTCAACTTTAAATATTTTAATACTTGATTAGAATGATTCATCAAACATTTATTTTTAAAATATATTTTTATATATAAGTATAAAAATAATAAAAATATCAAATTTTATGTTATTAAAAAGTGCTTAAACTTTATTATTTTATTTAGATCAACCTCTATATTTTTATTGTACCCGAATAAGTTTTTATCCTTCTACTTTTATTTAGATAAGTCTTTTATTTCAAATGAAATATTGATTTATATTAAACAGTTTATTTAGGTATAAATTAAATATTAAGGGTTTATTTGAGTATAATTTAATACAGACTTATTTGTATACGAATTAAAAGTTAGACTTATTCGAATAAAATAAAAATATAGAGGTTTATCTAAATAAAGTAATACATAGATTTTTTTTTTGTTATTTCAGCCTCTGTAATTTTATTGAATCTATATGAAGTTGAATTTTAATTATTAGAGTAAATTACCAATTAAATTATATTTATGAATAATAATTAAAATATGTTAAAAATTAATGAATCGGAAAGTAATCGAAAAGAGTCATATCTCTTATTTTTTTAAAAAAAACTATTATCCTCAAATATCTATTATTAAGACTAATGAATAAAAAATGGATGTACTATTCAATTGAAAAATAAATAAAATATTAAATCTAATAAATAATTAATAAAAATTTTATATTTGGCTATTATGTTTTTAATATATAACTAAGATTTTAAAAATATAAATCTCATTAATCATCACTTACAATATATATGTATATATATAAAGCCAATTTTTATTGATTTTCATTTAATCAATTTTTAAAGGTTCACTCATAAGATCGAATAGATTTTCAATTAATAATTAAATTAATTTGATAAAAAAAATAAATCATTGATTTTTTACGGTTCAATAAATTATTAATTTTTTTATATTATCGAATTGGATAAATTTTTAATTTTTAATTGACCAATCTAATTTTTTTAATATTGATTAAAACATCATTAATGTCATTTTCAAGTGGCAGTTGATTTGAAAATCAATACAAGAAATTTAATTGAAAACAATTCAATGGTCCAATAGTTACATTTGAGCTAATATATATAGCTTTTACTTTATTTTCACGCTTTCTTTTATTTGGTCGGGAAAAAATTTTAAGAGGAAAAAGAAAAATAAATAAATCTATTTCTTTTCAAATTTAATAAATTCACATTTGAGAGGAAAACATTCACTTAACCCAAATTATAATAATTTTATTTATAAATTTACTTATAATCTCTTTTTTATTTTTCTATTTTCATCATTGGTACAAAAAATTATAATTTTTTTTCTTTCATCCCTTATTTCATTTTCTTACATTTATTTATTTTACCAAACATCATGCTACTGTTTAATTAGTTGGATTTCTAACAATAATATGCATAATTTTAGTTCTAACTCAACATATGTTAAAAGAATTTAACTTCTAGTTTTGATTAATTTAGGATGAAATTTGTTATTAAAAGAATTACTATCAAAACATTGCAAAATATTTTAAAAATAATATATCTGTATTATATATAAAATCTTTTGCTGAATTGAGGTAGTTGTTTGTGGATATGCACGTCAAGCCTTAGATATTTTATTTTATTTTTTATAAATTTAAGTTAGTTTGATTCGATTTATTATTTAATAATAAAAATTATTTTATTTAAATTTATTAAAAATATAAATAATATTTTAATATTATTTTGAATTGTAAAATTAACTTTGTTATGACCCGCATATGGCGACGACCAAAACGACACATGACGACCGCCAAGTCCCACCCGCCAAGTCTCACCCGC
>JBBYHM010000026.1:19088804-19152610 GCA_038381775.1 Adansonia rubrostipa
GAGTATCAACTCCGGCACCCTTCTGACCTTTCTGTGTTGCAGGATCCTGACCAACTCCCTTTACCAGCAAAGAAGACGTCAACAAACTTTTAAACCAACTCAAGGCGTGGCCAAAACTCAGAGCAAAAAAAATTCAAAAAACTTAGATCTCGACTCAAAGCATGAACAAATGTAAATTGATATCACGAATAAAGGAACATGAATGTAAATAAAAGTAATTAAAAAATCAAATAAAATAATTACAAAAGTACAAAATAAAATAAATTAGCTTTTTCGCTAATAAATAACAACTCAATAAAATATTATTTTTTTTAAAATTAATTTTTTTATTTTGGAATAATAATAAGATTGATGTAACAAAATAACTGCAGAAACGGCATCTTTAGGACTTTATAAAATTTTAAAAAAGGCGTAATTTATTCCAAAATTTCCAATAATAATATTTTTATTCATTTTGATCTTAGCTGGGATCTAGCTCGTTACCATTTCATTATTTCAACGCCGAAGTTCGCCGACGGCGTCCGATAATATCACTTGCCGGTGCATGGAAACTCCGTGGATCCATCTCTAGGGCACGATATTTTCTTACAGATTCATAACTAATGGCTTCGTGGCTCAAAGTCGCCGAAGGTATGGCTGCTCTTCTCTTTCAATTTATTTCAACCTACATTTTTTTGGGGTGTTTTTTGGTTTTTAGAACTTGAAATTTTTGATTGAGTTTCGTAGGTCTGATCTGAAACTTTGAATCATTAAATCATGATTTCGTGGGATTAAACGGGAGATTTGAATGGATTAGGTCGTTTAGTCTAATTTTTATCTGTTTTACTTTTGGAGTTACTTGTAATTTGATGGTGCTTAGAGCAAGAGGATTTTAGTTTTAAACCCTAATATTATGCGATCTATTTTGAATTTGGCAATTGACACAGTTTGAAGTAAATAGTGAACCGCTAGAAACGCGATGACGGAATGTGGCATGTTTATTCATTTGAGGAAATTTAGAATATCTATTTGCCTGTCATGAAGGGAACTTGGCAACTTTTTATTGCTAGATTTTGAAGTGTGCAATTTGGATCTTAGTTTTGCTTAATTATTGGCTATTCACGGCAATGCCAATCCCAGGAGTCTCTGTTTTACACAGTAAGAAAGAGTTTACTTCGTGTCATTTGGTTATCATAAGCGAACATTTGTTGGAAAAGGGGATTGCTGGATGAAATTGACACTGTGGTATGAGTGTTTAATTATTATTGTTATTGGTTCTTTTTTGGTTGTTACTTGTTATGAAATTCTGACTCCAAAACATATGCGGTTATCTTCCATTTTTATTATGAACATCATATAGAGACGAGAAAATTAGATAAGAAATTTTGATCAGTTGTCTAGCAATAAGTAGAGCTGTCTTTAATAGACAGCTTTAGATATTGTGAATGTGAGGACTATATCGGGGTGAATTTTGATGCTCTTGATATGGTTTTTAAATTTTTTGTAGAGGAAGTTATTTTGCATCCATTTTAGAAAATTTCATTGTTACTTGGAAGTTTCGACAGTCTTCTTTCCATAGAAAAGTAGAAATTTCAAACTAAAACTATTGGTTTTTATTTGAATCTCGGGGTCTCCTCTAGGGAGTTGGTATATATAAACCCTGCATATGTTGATTGGGAGTGGGTTCATAAATCATATTCGTCTATTATGTCGACTGCATGTTGATTTTTCATATTGCTATAATATTCTTGTTCCTTTCTTTGCACCTTATTGTTCAATATCTTAATTGTTTCTCTAGGCAATGCAGGTTATCCATCAGTAAAAATCGCATTCACATTTCCTTTTTATTGGTTTGAAAATAATTGAAGGTAAATTACTATTTTGGACCAGATTTATTTGAAGTTGTAGATCGAAGAGCAAAGCTGGTTGCTAATGAACTGTCAGAGGAACAATCTGTTTCTCAGTCACAAGGTAAGAATTTCAAAATCTAGGGGTAATTTGCTTGCATTAATCAATGTGAAAAATGTGGGCAGTGTCGTTTGTGCTTAAAATTTCCTATTCATGGTTATATCAACACAGTGTTAGTCCAATACAAAGACTAAATTTGTAGAAGTCTGTTTGTCTATTATGAGATTATGCTTTCTTAGTAATTCAAATAGCCATCTCATATGGGGATCATTTGCTTAGTCAATATATAGATATTCCTTTTAATATCATCCTGTTGTGAACCTTCGTTTAGCAATCTTTATTATCTATATTTGCACCAACATAACTATTGTGTTGACTATAACAGTTTGGCTGTTCTTAATAATAATATGCAGTATCTTTAATGCTTACTTTTTTCATTTCTTCTGTAAACTAGGGTGAAGTTTTTTTTTTTTTTGGGGGGGGGGTTGGGGGAACTTTATCCATGAGAAATCAAATTTGAATTGTCTTTCCTCAGGGGGAAAACATAGTAAGAATGTTCTGATAATTTTGTTGAATAGAAATACTAAATACTGAAAAACAATAATATCAGCTTCAATTCTGAGGTGATAAATTAGATCTTAATTTGATCTAATATTCTTATTGTATTGGCGTATTGTAATAACACCAAGCCATCTTCTTTTTTGTTATCTGAATTACAATATCTGCTGCTTCACTCTCTGTGTGTCTTCTTCTATCACCCTATCTCACTCTCATACACACACACACACACACACACACACACACACACGCACATCTATATCTCCCCTCCTTTTAATTGTAAGGCTTCTAATGTGCAAGGTTCGTCAGCAAAAAAGACAAAGTCAAGGACAAAGGTATTACAAATATACAACCTTAAAGATGCTTTAAGTGTATTCATTTCAAGTAAATCTGTTCATCAAGAAAATTTAATGGCATGATTTTTCTTGTTTGCAGGCTCAAAAAAGACTTTCTACAACTAAATCTCCGAAACCAAGTGATACTGCACACAAACAAACAAGTTCAGAAGTGTTACAACCAGACGTAACACCTGATAGAGATAAGGGTGCTTTTGCTTCTGACAATGAGGGAAACTCTAGTGCGCAGTCTATGGTCCAGACAAGTAGTGAGCTGTATAGCAAGAGGGAGAAAGATAACCTTAGAATTCCTTCATCTGAGCCATTGGATACTGATGTGGTTAAACATGGTGCTGATCAGGAAGAAGTTTCTGCAATTGTTAGCAATGCAGAAGCTTCATTGTCAACTTCAAATGGCGAGCTTCTCAATGAGAATGCTTCTGATGTTCATGTGGAGCACCCTCCACCATGTGCTGCCAAAGATATTGAGGTTGTTAGTGAAGATCATTTAACTGATGGTGTCCAAAATATTGAATCCCATAGTGCAGATGTCCCTTCAAAGACCGACCAAGAGAGGTCACAATCTGTAGTTGCCGATTCTCATTTTAACACTGAAGCTAAATTAAAAGAAGATGATGTTCAAGTTGAAACTCCTGTGAATCAAAAGAAGCCACAAGGGCAAAGCGCTGATACCACTCCAATGATAGTCCAGGACCAGCTTGATGAGGTGAAAAATACACTCAATCTGAAATAATAATTGATGTCCTTGAATCTTCTCATGTTCCCCTCATTCAAAAGCTTTTTTCACTAGTCCTTTAGCTTTCATCCAGGCTCAAGGACTGCTTAAAACCACCAATTCTACTGGTCAATCAAAAGAGTCAAGACTGGCTCGGGTAAGTTCCCTGAATTTATTGGTTTTCCTTTTTCAGACGAATATTGCTAAGTTGTATACAAAGAAGTCAGCGTTGTTCTTATGTACTGCTTTTAGAAAAGAAGTTTTCACTATCTGACAATAAGCGATATGTGAGTGGGATGGTAAATGATGGAGTGTCCTCGATATAATTTTGTTATGAATTGGAATAAGCTGCACTCTTGGGATGGAACCATCGTATCTGTTTCTTTTTCTTGAAATCTGTTAATGGGTTCTGTAAGCATCTAATTTGTTATTAATATTATTTTCTTTTTCTTTTAGTGCACCTCGTGTGACTTGATGTGAATCATATTTGTGCCCATCCAGAGGCAGAAACTTGAAAATAGTTCTGTTAAATTGCTTGGAAGAATGATCTTGTTTAAAAAATTATTCTCACTAAAAGTGTAAGCTTTAAATTGACCCAGCCAAACTTGCAAACGAGAGGGAGTGTTTTTGTGCCTCCTAAGCAATTGCTCAGAGATTAGATATTTTGGTGCTTGTACTTTTTTTGCCTTCTCTTTTTCTCTCTGTTTTATAACTTTGTAATTTGGCTTTATAACAAATTGTTCTAAACTGATTCCCAGGTTTGTGCTGGACTTTCATCCCGTCTTCAAGAATATAAGTCTGAGAATGCACAGCTTGAGGAACTTCTAATTGCTGAGGTAAGTCTTTCTATCCTTTTTTTTCCATTTTTGGATATATTTTCAAGCTGTAGTCATGTTTGTTATGAGTGCTATTTAAGGCTTACATTTTAATACTAAATTGTTCCCTTGACAGAGGGAGCTGAGTAAATCTTATGAGGCTCGTATAAAACAACTACAGCTAGATTTATCTGTATCTAAGAGTGAAGTAACAAGGGTAGAGTCAAATATGGTTGAGGCTTTGGCAGCAAAGAATTCTGAGATTGAGGCGCTTGTCAATTCTATGGATGCACTAAAGAAACAAGCTGCTTTATCTGAAGGAAATCTGGCATCGCTTCAGGTTTGACTATAAACTATATTCCGTTATTGTTGCTTACAAATCCCCCTGTTTCCAAGCTGTATCCTATTGGTCTCTGCTTATTACCTCATCTAAATTAATAAATTTACTTTCTAATTTGAAATTTATGTTCTAGAAGACCTTATTACTGACTGAAACAATCAGTGTAGCAATTGTTAATATTGTGTGCAATATCCATAGCGGCTTTCAATTATTTGTTTTAGTGGGTGAATTTATGTGGTTTAGGTTAAAAGCAATAGTTCCTATCACAGCAGATTCTGCATATCTGACTATTAATAGCTTTACAAGCTAAATAAAAAGATATAGATCCTGCCACTTCTATTATCATGCTTTTGTCATGATAGAGAAAACTAAAGAGCTTATTTCATGTCCCTTGTAAAAGAAGAAAAAAAAAATCAGCCCATTTATGAGTCCTGTTAACCTGCTAAGCAACTTGTAATATGCTGGTCTGCTTTTGTATCCTCTCCTGCTTAATATTTGTTCCTTTATTTTGCCTCTACATTTAGACATTGTCTCTCTCTTCTATGGCTATCAATATGTGTTCTTGGCTTGCTCCTTTTGACCATTTGATGTTTGTTAATACTTTTGGTTGTATACCATCAGGCAAACATGGAGTCTATTATGAGAAATAGGGAATTGACAGAGACGAGGATGATGCAGGTAGACTCATTGGTTCTTTCTTCCTTCCACACGCATAAGCTATTATTTCATTTTGAGCTTGTTAATCTATTAGTATGCTTCTTTCTTAGGCCCTACGTGAGGAGCTGGCTTCTGCGGAGAGGAGAGCAGAAGAAGAACGTGCAGCACATAATGCTACCAAAATGGTCCATATTTGGAACATTGATGTACTTACCTTTTGTTGTTGTCTTGTTTGCACTCTAATAATCTCTATTTTTGGAGCAGGCTGCTATGGAAAGGGAAGTGGAATTGGAGCATCGAGCCGTTGAGGCATCCACAGCTCTTGCTAGGATCCAGGTAATGTAAGGATTATTTATTTCTGAGTCCATGGCAAAATCAACACCTTAAGTTGCCTGTATAATATTCTTGTTTTGTTTGATAATTGAGTAACTTAATATTGCATATTCAAGAAATTTTTAAGTTGAATCTAATATTAGCCTTTTAAAGTTGGTCTCTTCCTCGTGCTTTTAAAAGTGGATGTCAGTTGGTTCAAGTTGATTTGCATTAAAATCTGTTTGGTGAAATTATATAAGCATTTTGGATTTCTAAATATGTTTATCTTGGAAAATATCATTTGCAAACATATTCACATTTGTATTAATAAAGATTTCTTGTTTGGCACTTCTTTTGTGGCAAAGCAAGGTTACTAAGATAAATGTGTGATTGTAATGGTTTATTGGATGTTTGTATTCCTAATTCTTGGGGTTCTGGTGTGTCAGTATGATGTGTAACCTTGTCTACCCAAACAATCTTATTTGCCATGACTTCGTCTGAGTAAACAATTTAAATCAACATTTAATGATCTGAATGAGTATCAAATGCTGAAGTGGCAAAAAAGCATGAATTTTGATTTTCAGTTTACAGTAATCTCAAAGGCAGTTTGACTTCTCATTTTCAGTTTCTTATGTACTTATTTATTAGTTTTATGTGGACTGTTTCTTAAAGCTATAAAAACTTACTAGATTTCCTTCATAGTTGCCAAACTTGTTTAGAATTGCCCTAGTTATGAGTTTCTTGCCTTTAGTTTCACCATTTTGATGCCATACCTTCCTTAGTTTAATTTACTTTCCATCAATTTTTCGTTTAAATTTAAAAAAATCAATAGTCTGTCGTGTAGCTAGTATGTCATCTACAGTTTGGATTTCAAAATATCACTAAATTTTTTTGGCAAAGCTGTTGCCTCTTCCTTGTTCAGGAAGGAATACATTGATCATCTGGCCTCTATATGTATCAACAAGCATTGTAAATTTCTGCTTCTTACTTTGTCCAGAGGGTTGCAGATGAGAGGACAACAAAAGCTGCCGAGCTTGAGCGGAAGGTGGCACTTCTTGAGGTATATAAACAAACTGATAACAATACTTTTGTATGAATTTTTGTCTTTCTGACTGAGCTAAATATGAAGTGAAAAGCCTCTTGAACTTAACCTGATATGATACCAGGTTGAGTGCGCATCTTTAAATCAAGAATTGCAAGATATGGAAGCTCGTGCTCGTCGTGGACAAAAGAAGTCCCCAGAAGAAGCAAATCAAATGGTTCAGGTATATATGACAGTTCTGGACCATTTCCATTCAGCAAGAGTCTAACAATAAAAAGCATCTACTTGTTTTATGTCAATACATCATAGAATCTACCGGAAGGTGGGTTTCTATGTCATGATGAACATTCTGAAGTTCGACAGTTAAAAATATATTTAATAACTAGTTATAGGCATAATCTGTGGCCTTTAGGTGTTGCACCAACTGCGATAATTGATAGGCAGTAACTTTAAAATGTTGACATTAGATGCAGGCATGGCAGGAGGATGTGGAGCGTGCACGCCAAGGTCAAAGAGATGCTGATAGCAAGCTCTCTTTGTTAGAGGTAAGTATCAACTTTTTTTTCTTACCTGATTTGGTTATCATTGTACAATATAGCAAGATTATTCTGGTTTCTTGTGCTGGCTGATTTAAGGATTTGTTTTTTCTGACCAATTTGTTTGGCTGCAGGCTGAAGTGCAGAAAATGAGGGTTGAAATGGCTGCCATGAAGAGGGATGCTGAACATTATTCACGCCAGGTAACCGTTCAAATTTGTTCGTCTTTTTTTCTTTCTTTAATCAAACACATTCATGCATACACCTTGATCGACGTGTATAAATCAGAAGGAAGTGTAGTTTTATCGATTGTCTCACTGCTGTATAAACTGAAGTTTTTATTATAGTGACTGTTTAACTGGTAGAGCATCAACTTTTATTGCATATCTGCTGTCAAGTTACATGGCCAGTTCTCTTATATTTGTGGTTCAACCAACTCCTCAAATTGTCAGATCTTATGGTGTGTGCCAAATCATTATGCAACAATCTGTCATTGCTGTATTTGTAACTTGAATTATTTTGCTCTTCCCTTAAGGTTGTCACGCTCATGCACCTGAATATACTTGACCCCTTGGGGCCAAGTTTCCCAAAAATTTTAGCTGTAGAAAACATCTGTGACATGATCTACGCTGAAGTTTTATTAAGACATTCCATATATGTTCTCTACCAAAATATTGAGACGAGTAGAAAATTCCTGAACTAGAAGCTGTGGCACCGATTTACTGTTGTTGATTTCTCATTTCTTAAATTTTCCTTCTAGTCTGAAAATGTGATGAAATTCAGTTCGGTCATTTTGTATGTGCAAATCTATAAATTATATTTCCTCATGGTTCATTCAGTTCTATGTTTTGAATCCACCGAAGCATTGCCTTATTGATGTCATTGCTTTCTATCAGGAGCATATGGAGCTAGAGAAACGCTACCGTGAACTAACTGACCTATTGGTAAATCTAAACTGAGATTCACATTTTCACTTGTTCTTGTAACATCTATTTGTTTGCGCTGACTTCTTGTGGCTGCACCATTATGCAGTACTACAAGCAAACACAGTTAGAAACTATGGCTAGTGAAAAAGCTGCTGCTGAGTTCCAGTTGGAGAAGGAAATAAAGCGTCTTCAAGAGGCACAGGTTTATCGATTTCCTCTGCTGCAAGACTGATTATCTATTTCTTGTTATAACTAATGGTATTTGATATCCTTGTTTTGCCTGTGACTTACCATTGTGATCAACAGGTTGAAGTAGAAAGAAGTCGAGTTCCTCGTCGGGCATCATCTTCCTGGGAGGAAGACAGTGAAATCAAACCACTTGAGTATGTTAACGCATTTTTGTTTTATTAGATCCTGCTCATCACACCTTGCGCTGCAAGTTTTAATGCATCTTATCGAGAATATTGAGATATGTGTGCAACCTTAAGCAAAATGAGAAAAAAGTGCAATATTATGTATCTGAATTCTCATTCTTTTATAACAAGAAAAAACAGAAATTCTTTGATTCTGTAGTCTGTGGGCTATTTTACGCAGACTCGGATTTAAGTGTCGGATATGGGTATGTGTCCGGCATATGTCTGTTCAAATTCTTCTAGTTTTTCCATGTGTTTGGAGGATCTTTGAAATATCGTATCCTCATACTCATGTCCGGATATGCATTCGTCATGGGTGTCGAACAAGGGTACTTCAAAGAAAATGAAAAGTTGGAGTAACGTAGCTGTGGGCTGAATCATCCATTAATCAACAATATGGGCTCATTTTTTGTTGATACCTGGGCCATTTGTCTTGCATTGCTTCTTGGGTTGTAATTCCTTCAATATTCAGGCTTTGACGCTTGTGATCGAGTTATTCTTTTTGGCTTTCCCTCAACCTACCCTTTCTCCGTAGTAATTTAATGAAGTAAAATAAATAATTTTGAAACAACGAATAGAGATATTCCTATCTGTCCATCCTACATTCTCATTGGCTCCCCTGCCTGAAAGTTTCGCTTCCTCGTAATTTACTGTGTGGTTACTTTTGATATTTCCGAAATTTCCTTATCTAGTTAATAATTGCAGGCCTCTTCCCTTGTATCACCGTCACGTGGCTGCTGCTAGCGTGCAGGTATTCGCAATCTTATATCCCGAAACCAACTTTCCATCCCATTTGTTTATTCGGACCCATGTTTCAACGTGCCTCATGCATTGTGAAAAAAAAAAAAAAAAAATCCTCGTGCAGTTACAGAAGGCTGCAAAATTACTGGATTCAGGGGCTGTCAGGGCCACAAGATTTCTTTGGCGATATCCAACAGCTCGAATAATCTTACTATGCTATCTTGTAAGAACAGTTTCACCTCGTCTTTGTGGAAATGTGTTGTAGAATGATTTACTCATATGATAACCATTTGGAAAAAAAATAATGCAGGTGTTTGTACATCTCTTCTTGATGTACTTGTTGCATCGCCTTCAGGTACGGGTATCGGATCATTTGCACGATTACCTTTTGATTAGTTGATTACGGGGAATCTGCCAACAAAAAGCGAAAACTTACTATTTTTATGGAAGTTTTTATTTCAGACGTCAGACGAAGGATGCTGTATCATACATCACTAATCATTTTGTTAAATGTGGTGTGTAGGAACAAGCGGACAATTTAGCTGCTAGGGAACTCCAGGAATCTATGGGTCTTGCCAACCCAAAATTACCATAACCGGGCAAAATGCCCAAAGGTTAGAAGTTAGTGCTATCCGAATTCTCCAAACGTGTGATTTAATATCTGCAAGGTTGTATATTTAATTTTCTTTTTCATGCATGCATGGAATGATCTGAGAACACCCCGGAAAAGTTATGAAACTATCAAAGATACCCACACCGCAAGTCATAGGAAAATGTTTGATCTTTGTTAGCAAAGACTGCAGATTGGAACTATTAGCCAAACTAGATTCCGATGCCAATACCAAGTTTCGGATTTCATCAAGCCACGGCTGCTAACTGAGTTGAGTCTCGATATACCATTTTCTTTTTAACATGAATCGAAAAAATTCGTTTTTTCCGAAGCGGGAATGACAGAATCAGAAATGACAAAGGCATCCACGTTGTAGAATGTAGATCCGAAGTCATTCTCATGTGGATAAAATATTCTTTTTTCTTCTATACGGGTGAGTGCAAACTCTTTTAAACTTCTTTGTTACAGAAGAAATATGTGTTATGTAAGTAATAAATTACTAATGTGGTTAATTGTTTTGTTTTGTTATCTATACATCAAATATTGGACATCTTCAAATTATCTCTTTGCTAATTGTTATGAAGATTATATACATATACAAGCATCTTTTTCTTTTGCTCTTATAACTATGCATAAATCTGTTTATGTGTCGAGTAGCTCACACAACTTATTATATATTAGGTTGGGTTTGGATATGAGTTTTTTGCAATTTGAGTTAATCTGACTTGAATTATTATTTAAATGATAATACTTTATTTTTATTTAAATTTAATTATAAATATTTATAAAAAATTAATCTGTAATATTATTTTAAATAATTAAATGAACTTTCAAATTAGTTTAAGCAGGAGAGAAAAGTTTTTAGACTGCGGTTCAATCCAACTATGAACTTATGCATCATTTTATATGCTAGTAGAGAAGAACAGTGCACTGTTATAAGTAGAAACTTGACTTATTAAAAGCATCTTTTTGTAAGTTGACTAATAGATTTGGGAATTAATTTGAATTATGATACATTTACATAACAGGAACGCAATAAGAAAAAACTAAGATATTAGAGTTTAGGGAGAAAAAACTAACTGCATATTACCGTCATCTTTGTAATCTGTCTTCAATTCCCAAACTATTTGCCCCCCACCCCTTCCCCCCCCCCCAAAAAAAAAAAAAAAGAAACAAAGAAATTCTATTAATTTATATACTTAATGAATTAATCTTATTACACTTTTAAGCATTTGGTATCATGATGTAGCAGCTTCCAGGAAAAGTTTACATATTCTCAAATTCTTAAAGTCAAACCAAAAGAAGGGAAAAAAAAACCATTAGATTTTCTTTCTTGCTTCCATCACTGCAGGAATGTCTTCATGTTTTGTTTGGCTAATTTTCTATGTTTCACCATTAAAAGGCTCCAATCCACTCATTTAAAAAATAAAATAAAAAAAGATGATCCAAGATTCTACAGTTCGTTGTGAAAGTGTCATAACTGAGACATAAGTAAAATTGATAATTTTGAAGACATTATGTATAGTAAAATCACGTTGTGATCGTCACTTAAATTTTAATAAATTTTATAAAAATTGATTTAATATTATTGTAAGAAAAAAATTAGGTTAAAAGAAGTTTAGATTAAAAAAGTATGAAAAAAAATATAGTTTATAAATTTTTAAGTATTTAAAATTACAATAAAGAATTAAATGTAAAAAAATTCTTAAAATTATAAAATTTTCGAAATGTGAGAATAATAAATTTATTTTGTTAGAAAGTCAACATTTAAACTTTAAACTTTATTTTTTCTAATTTTTTTAATTGAGTTGTAGAATCAAAATTTTAATTACAAAACTATAATTATTTATTTATTTATTTAAAAAAGTATAATTTTTAATTTAAAAAATTAATCAATAACAATGTTAAACGTAACTAGAAAAAGTGGCAGACAAAGAGTTCCAATTAATGGGGTGAGCGGTCAAGCACGTTTTGTTGTTCAGGAGGCACAATTCCTGTGCTGACGAATGACGATCCGGCGGCAAGCCAATCAGGACTAACTTAATTTTGGGGTCAGATGTTGATTTTCTTGTCATCTTAATTCTTTTTTTCTTTTATAATTTTATCAACCCTTCAAATCCAAAGAAAGAAAATGTCAACAAGAGAACCTTTGAATATAATTTTGTTTACTTCTTGATATATAGAATTCAATGCGGTTTCCTTTGTCTTAACGGTCTTGGAAAAAAATTTATAAAAAAGTAAAAGCATTTATGAGTTGAATTGGATCAATTTAAAATTTAAAATTTTTAATTTAGATTCAAGTCGGACTAATCCAAAAATTATTATCGTTATTTTTTATATTAATATTCATAATTAAATTTAAATAATTATTTTTATTATTTAAATAATAATTTAAATCGAATTAAATAATTTTAATAATAAAAATTTTTACTCAAATTCGACCTTTGAATAAGATCGAAGGAAGGCTCTTTGATGATGGACGTGCTCGCTTTGAAAACTAAAGTTAACATTGATGCTTTTTTTTTTTTTCAAACCTCATAAAAAATCAACGATTGTACTAATATCTCATATGCCAAATCTTAGATTTAATATAATTTAATTTATTTAGTCATTATTTTTAAAGAAGTGATATTTAAAAAATTTGAAATTTGAAATTTCGCATTGACAATCTTTCTACGTACAAAAAGTTATATTTTTCCTTTAGTCTCAAAAAATTAATTTATACATTATGAATAAAGTTTTAAAATTTACCTATGAAATTAAAGAAATGTTGTCACACATGCCTTTAGAATATATATATATATATATATATATATATATATATATAAATGAATGTATGACAAATTTAAAATTTCAATCGTAAAATTTAAAAATTTAATAAAATATGTATAGAAAAAAAAGGTAAATAAATCCGATTTTATTGTGAAAAAACTCATAGGAAAAACGGCAGTAGCTTAGGAGAAATTGAAAAAAAAATGCAAAGTTTAAAGAAGAGAAAAGAATTAAGCTGCACTACCAATGGACTAAACAAAATTATGCTTATTGGAGGATGCAATAGATCCAATTCAAAAGCTTCAAGGGTAGGCATAAAAAATAAATAATAATAATAATAACAAAAAGGACCTTTTTTGAAAACATTTTGCATGAGCTAATGATGTTGTTCATGAAGAAAATTTTATTGAAAAAATATGAAAATTTTTATTGAATTTATAGTTAATTTATTAATAATGTATATATATCTATACATCATCAGTGAATTGGATGATAACATTTTATTAAATGTTTTTAAAAATAATTACAATAACTAATTTTATTTTTGGTGAGATGGCAATATTTGATTTATTGAGTACATCAAATATAAATCAATTTTAATATTAAGATAGTTATTAATTAAAAAAAAGTTAAATATTCATTTGGCCCTATACTTTAGCCTAATTTTCAGTTTGGTACCCTAAGAAAAAAATTATAACTTGATACTTGAATTTTCATTTCTTCAAGCATATTGGCCCTCTGGATTAATAATGTTAGTCAAACATCAACATGATAGTCAACTGCCAATGAGAACTTTATATGTGGCAAAATGCCATGTTGTCACTATCATGTTAGCATAAATTTTTTTTAATTTTTCAACTTTTATATTTTTAGATTTTTTTTCATGTTGATGTGATACTAATAACATAGTCACGCTTTTATTAGCTATTGATTATTTCATCAATATTTAATTAACGATATTAGTTTAAAAGATAAATATACTTAACAGAATAAAAATTTAAATATTTAATTAAAATTTTTTAATATCAAACTAAAAATTAAATTAAAATATAAGGATGAGGTGCGTATTTAACAAAATGAATAAACAAAAAGAATGCCAGAGTTGCTACAATCTTTCAAAAAAAAAAAAAAAAAGTCAAGTCCAAGAAGTGTGACAAAAAGTCCTTTCCTCATTAAATTATTGATTTTGATCGCCATGCCCTTTTTCTCCCCCTCATGTGAAGGTTTTCTCACTTTAAGCCTAATTTCCTTGCACTTTTTTGAAAACTATATTTTTGTCGACTACAATGCACGTGTTTAGCAAAGGGAAAACAAACAAAACATAATAATAATAATAATAATAATAATAATAATAATAATAATTTTATATTTGATACATTTATATATTTATCTATTATCAATAATGAATTAAATAATATTATTTTATTAAAAATAATATTATTTTTATATATTTTTTAAAAAATTTAATAAAATTAACAAAAGATTGTAAAAAAATAAAGTTTTAACGTAAAATTGAAAAAAAAACAAAAACAAAAGTTACAAAATAAAAGTAAACAACAATAGTACAACTTCAAAAAAGATTGAAAAATTACAATTACAACTCTAAACTTTCCAACAAAAAATTTATAAAAAAAATGAAACAAAGTTTTTATAAAAAAAAACTATAATTTTTATAAAAAAGTTATAAAAAAATGAAACAAAGTTTTTATTAAAAAAATTATAATTTTTATAAAAAAATAAACAAAGTTTGACTCCAAACCCTACAATAATATGAAGAAAAATGCAAACAACAAATCAAATTATTTAAGGCCAAATGATGAAATTTCCAAAGATGACAACATAGCAGAAATTCAACTGAATCTCCCAAAAACAAAGGAGAACAGCAATTATCAACACAAAAAAAAAAAAAAAAAACCCTTGTATTTAAATTTGATAATTCGTATATTCATATTATATGCGTATATTTTATCATGTCATAATCGTTTTTAAGTAATTTTATATTTATATTGACTTTGATATATTAATAATTTGTATTATATAGATTTTGAGAATGTATTCATATCGTATTATATTTTTTTGACTTTATTCGTATCATACTTGTGTAATCATGTCAAATATTACTAAGTCTGCTTATATTATCTAAAAAAAACGAGTAATAGAGAGTAAATAAATAAGTTTTGTTAGATTAATAATTATAAAAAATGATAATACCAACCTCTCTCTCTCCGTAACAGACTTGATAATTATTGTATCCATATAGTATTCATAAGTTTTATTATATCATAATTATATTGATAGTATTTTATATTTACATAAATTTTAATACATTAATAATTCATATTATATATAAATTTCGAAACATTGATATTATATTCACATTAATTTTTTTATATCATTCTTTTTTTATTTTAATTATTTTTTTTCATGTCTAACTTTCTCCATTTTTCCTTTTCAAACATTACAAATGGAATAGGAATAGTGCAATTACTGATTTGGATTTAGGCATTTAGTAGTAAAGTTTGAACTTTTGGGTCAAGACTCGAGTGTAGAAATTTGTTTAGTACAACTTCTCAATTCAATATAATTTATTTTATTTTCTTTATATTTCAAGATATATTATTCATTTCTTTTCTCTTTTTTTGTTGCAATTAGTATTCTATTTTAGAAGCCATATTCCAACTTTTTTCACAATAAAGTGCCTAACTTTGAAAATAAATATAATTCGTGCTCGAAAGTAATATTTTTTACAAGAAGAAAATAGTCAATAATTAAAGGAAAACAGTAAAACTCAAATTTGTTTAATTATATCAAATTGTAAATATTAAAAATTTACTTTGATTATATACAATATTAAATATTTATAAGTTAGATTAGATCGTGACTTAATTTTTTTTTATTTTTATAAGTGCTGATTTGAAAACCCATATTAATATTATTAAAATTAATATAATAAATTATTTTTATATTAATATTTATAATTAAATTTAAAATAAAAATATTTTTTTATTATATAAATAATATTCTTACGAGTACAAAAAATTTTATTTAAATTTGTGCTATATCTATTAAATATTATTGACCTTAATATATATATATATATATATATGTATGTATTTGATAATATTTGGAAATGACGTTCGAAGTTTGCAATTAAGGAGGAGCTGACATTTTCCTATCAAAACTCCGTAGCCACCGTATTAGAAAACTTTTTTCAAATTGTCTTAAACTCCATATTACAACTTGTCTGCTCGCCTATTGGCTACTGGAAAATGTTATCCAAATATGTGACTTTCTTTTTCCATCAACTTCGTTTTCACTTATCTTCTTTGTGGAAAAATATTCATCCTTTGAAAGATGATTAAGCCGTAGATATTCTTTTCTAGATCAATTTATATATTTATTCAGTAAGTTTGACCTATTTCGTTCGAATTATTATTTGATAATTAATTAAAATATTAATATTAATAAAAATAATTTTAAAAAATTTTATTATTTATGAATAATAAATATATTTTTCAAACTTAAGCAAAAAAAAATCGAAAATTTTTGTAGGCCTGACCATGGACACAGGACACCTTTAGTTATTACAGGGCACTCGATGACCCCTTTTGTTTTACATCTATTAAAGTTATCATTTGAATGATTGGTGAAATTTGTTCGAATAAAATTAAAATAATAATGATGGTAAAATTAATTATTATAGTAATAATTATGTACATGGGTTTAAATGTGATGATGGAGAGGTGAATTATGGTGAAAAAAATATCGTTAAGAATATTAAATTAAATTTTTCTAAAATAAATTTTATAACATATCTAAATAGTTAAAATAACTTAAAAATTACTAAAATTAAAGTAAATAATATATATTTACACATTTTAAAATAAAATTAAATTAAAATAAAAAATTTTATTTAAAATAATAATTATTTAAATGATTGGTTAAGCTATTATAAACTTATTTAAAAACTTTAAATAAAAAGGAAAAATAAGTAAAAATAAATTTATATCATTAAAAGAAAAACAACAACTAAAGCAGGGCAAAAGTGAAAATGAACCTGCAGTGGGAGGAAAACTTTTCCATTGGACTTTTTCCACCATTGGAAAATCTTTCCTTCACTGTAACCACATAGACCCATCGTGCTGGAACCTTTTTATCCAAACAGATAGCAACGATCCAAATACGACGGAAAAGTGCTTAATCGTATTGGGATGGGGCTTCGTTGGCTTACAAATGGGGCCGAAATACTTCGTAATTAAGAATACAAGAATAGGGTAAATATCGATTCAAGTTTGTTCAATTAGACGCCTAGAAACATTTACGCTACTTTTTTTTTTATTACTTTTTACCCAAAATTCCTTCAATCCAAGACTAACATAAGTATCGGAACATGCCCAGACCTTAACTTTCGATGTCTTTGTGACCCTTTTCGTTTCTCTTATGTCTAGCTCATCTCTTCCAAGCAGTTGCCAATAGTTCACTAGCTTCACCTCAAATAGCTTTTAATGTTAATTCCTAATCCATTTTTAAATGTGATTGTAGCTAAAGATATTACAAATCTAATAAACAAGTATTTTAGACCAAGATGTAACTATTAATGGGTTCATTTAACAGAGGATAAAAACATCCGATCAATGATTTTTACGAGATTTAAGAAAAAATAATACAATAATTATATATATGTATATATTTTTATTTTTAAAATCGTAACAAGTGTCTATAAATATTTTTCATTATTAATGTATAAGTTGATACTATATTTTATACAAAAATAGTAAATGAATAAGTATTAAAAGATTGCCTTAGCCAAAAAAAAAATTATATTGAAATATTTTTATATTAATTTCGCCAACAGAATATATAAGAAATAATAATAAAAACTGGGAGTGAACATACTCCAAATTGAAAAGCTAAAGCTAAATATGTCTGCTACAGTATGGCTATTGATTTCGATCTTGATATT
Source organism: Adansonia rubrostipa (assembly GCA_038381775.1). Classification (NCBI taxonomy): domain Eukaryota; kingdom Viridiplantae; phylum Streptophyta; class Magnoliopsida; order Malvales; family Malvaceae; genus Adansonia; species Adansonia rubrostipa. The sequence continues at coordinate 19,106,448 of JBBYHM010000026.1, forward strand.
GTTTTTCTTGTGGTTATGGATGTAACGATCAATTGGAGTAGATGTTGATCGTAAATATCAACGCTAGATAAAACCGAAACCGTCAAATAACGGCAGTAAAAGTTGCATTTTGCGGCCTCTCTTAAATCATCATCAACCGGAGATTTCATGGCGGCAGAGAGGGCAAGAATTGCTGTTGCCGTTCAAGAGCCAACCGGTGATGCAGTTATGGTGATAGACATGGCCACATGAAACTTGTCTAGCACTAGCAGCTTCTTCTTCCTGGGATGATTGCCCCAAGCTTTCCATGCAAATCGAGCAGCTATGCCCAGTTGCATAATTAACCGTCGGCATCTCCGAAACCAACCGTGCCACCGCTTGTCGCCTGGCTGGAATATTCTCCGGCATCGTTATCGCATCGTCGAGGTCGAATTGTTCAGACAGATCGTAATAAGGAATTACAGAATTATTGCCCGAAACGACAACTTGGAACTTCGCTGATCCACTTGCCATGACTTTTACTGTTGTTTTGGGAGAGTTTTTTTCTCTTAAGAGATTTAGTTTTTAAGACAGGAAATGCTTAGAGCATCGCCGCTGTCTGCAGTTATATACAAAAGGGCGAAATTTGACCAATCTCCAAAAGGCTGGCGCTTTTTCGTTGGTACACATATTGGTTGATTTTGAAAATGATATAAAAATACGAATAATTTAATAAATATAAAAATAATATAATAAATATTACATAATAATTGAAATGTGATTAAAATATTTAAAATTTATACACATTTAATAATTAATATTATTTTGATAAGGTTAATATAAAAAAAGAAAAAAAAACCCAACACAGTTTATTAATGGAATTTACAAAAACCCTTCAAAAAAATTTATAATTTAATTATTTTTTTTATTTCGCATAAAATTTTTGGCATTCTCACTGAAATTAATAATGTCACCTTATTAATAAATAAAATTATTTGTATTTATTTTCAAATTTTTTAACATTATATGATTTATTTACATATATTAAATGTAATTTTTTTTGGATAAATAATATAATTTTTTATTAATGAAGCATAAATTGCGGTTCTTTTTTAATTTTTCTTGTATTATATATATCAACATTCAACTTTCCTCTATGTTGAAGATAATAATTAATTTTTTTTTGGTATAGTTTTAAATTAATTTAAGTAGTGGGGTAATTAAAAAATTTTAAGCAAACCTCCGACGGCGTCCCTTGTGGTGAGGAACTGAGGATCGAGTCCATACGTTCAAAGATCAACTAGTTTGTTTAGCTTGACTGGAGTCGAATTTGAGCGTTAATTTTTATGATACGAGTTAATCCGATTTGTTGAGCTAATATTTATGGATTAAAATAATATTTTTATTTAAATTTAATTATAATAAAATATTAATATTAATATAAAAATAATTTTAATATATTTTAAAAAGTGATCTAGATCATCTAGATAGAGCTAAAATTGAACTTGAATTTGAATTTCAATTTTTTTTTCAAACTCTAGCCCTGATCAACCCATAGGCATGTCCAGTTACAAATATGTTTGATTAATTATAATTTTAATTTGCTCTTTAACCAATACAACTATTATTATTAACAGACTTATAAATGTTAACACGATAATTTAATTGAATTATCACTATTGTCATGATTAGATTAGATATGTTCAAGGTTGAGTTACTCGTACTGTTTGATAAGTTCGATTTTATTTCGATCGATTTTGAATATGATATTTTAAGTTTAAGTTCAATCCAAATTATTATTTAATTAATATATTTTTATTTAAATTTAATTATAAAATATTAATATAAAAAGTATTTTTAATACTTCAATATATTTGAATAATGAAATTGATTTTTCAAGTCCAATGAATTAGATCTGACCAAATCTTAGACAAACAATTCTTTACATATCTATGTGTTGCTATTTGAGCCTCTGCAAACATATTTTAATCTTTTAATATAGTTTAAATCCTAAAGAAATATATAATAATAAATTTTTAATAAAATATAAAAATTTCACTAATAGTGTATAAAATAATTTTTATATATAATACGGGTAATGATATTTAGATTTATTTTGTTTATCACCAACACATATTAAAAAAAAAATTACTAAGCATGAAAACTCAAAATGAGTTGTTTGAGATCAATTCTTTATTAAAAGTTTAAAAAACAAAGAAAAAAGCTATTAATTTATAAATACAGAGTGAATAATGCTATGCAATTTCCTACAAATTTTATATTTAAAATGCTGATTGTTGAAATTGTCTTTAGAAAATAAAATGCTAATAAATAGACTGCATTTGGATGCATAGATAAATTATTTATTGGTTAACAATATATAAATACATTAAATTGGAACAAATATAACGGCATAGGGGTGGAAACTGGAAAAGGTTAAAATCTTGACTTTAATTCAAGCAAAATGTTCAAGCCGCCTCCACTTGGCTCCTCCGACAGTGAGTGTGTAAATATCTATATAATTAAATTTTACTTTTTTTATATGTCGGCATGCGTTAATATATAATAAGTTAAATTTTTTGAATTACTAATAAAATTTTAAAAAAATTATCATTTATCCCTTTAAAATGATAATCCAATTAAGCCTCAAGTTTAAAAGTCGGTTCAGATAATCATTTTAGTATTTAATAAGAGTAAATTTAAACTTAAATTCTAATATTGATAACCTTTCTCTTATTTATGAATTACTATTTCACTTTGGAAAAAAATAATAACTCTAGAGAAATTCTCCATTAAGGATTATATTTTGAGGTATCTTTTAGGCCAGCTTTGACCTAAGAGTCATACCGATATGAATTGCATTTTAATTAATAAAAAAATATTTGATTTACATTTAATTATAAAAATTAATATAAAAATAAAATTTTTATATTATTCTAAATAACAATATAAACTTTCAAGTCGACCCAATCTCAAACCTAAAAAAGACATATAAAGCCCATTTTACTATTCATAATAATAAAAAATAAAATATTATTTTTATTAATATTAATATTTTTTATAATTAAATTTAAATTTTTTTATAAAAATATCTGCATATATAATTAGGATTTTATAAAATTACATGAAGAAATTCTACTAAACCAGCACCAAAAAGGGGCTGACAAATGAAGAAAACATTTTTTTACCATATAAATGCTTACCTTGCAAGTCCGAAATTTGGACCCTTGCTTTTGTTCCTTTCAATCTGCAGTTTGGACAAATATTGCTAAAGCTTTGAAGAAACAAATATCGCGTTTGGTTCGAAAAAAATGAATTTAGCTCAGTAATTATTGAGTTGAGTTTAAGTAAGCAGCTTAAACTATTACGCGAGCTCGATTTATGTATTAATTCAAGTTACTCACAAATTTAATCAAATATTTTTATTTTTAATTAATATTGAAAAATTTCAACTCGAGTTCGAGAAAAAAATAATCAAATTTAAAATTGAGCATGAGAATTAAACTTATTTTTTTACTATGTAATCCGAACCTAATTGAATGAGTTTAAGCAATTCAATTTTTATCTCAAATTGAGCTTGACCTTTAAATATTAAACTCCATCAAGCTCGAGCCTAGTTTCAAATTTCGAATCGAGCTTGAGCTTCTTACAACTTGAGATCGGTTCGACTCGATTACATGCCTAAGTATGAGTATCGGATATAAATATGCATTCAATATAAATATATTTAATTGTTTTAAGTTTTTGTATATATTTGAAAGATTTTTAAAAGATCATATCTTCATATCCATCTCGAAAATATGTCAGACATTAAAAAAAAAAAGTCAAAGCAGCATAGACTTTTTAAGTTTTATGCTCAACTAACATGCCTTGCTTATCTTGCTATTCTTCAGGTGACGTTGAATACCGGACCAATTGATGGATTGAGAGAAATGAGAACGGAAGGCGGAGATAAGGTATAAAACATTATCAACCAGCATTGCAGCAAAGACCTGCTTTAATCGGAAAACGATTCGATTTACAGCAGTAAGACTCAAGACTATTTACGGTATCAAAGCTCTAACTTGAAGAATAACTCAAAAAGTATTTGAGATCTATGTTATTCGGACTCGGGTGTGAGTATTAGATACGGATATGTCCAATTTTTTTTCAAGGTTTTCATATATTTTGAGGATCCTTGGAGGATTACATCCCCAGACTAATGTCTGGAAATCAGTCGGGGTTTTGGACACGGATATTTTAAGAAAAATAAAGAGTCGGGCCAACATAACTTGAGACAATGCACTGAATCGGATAAAAAAAGCAATTTTTCTTCATCACTTTAAACACTTTAAACATATAATTTATGAGTAACATTCAGCTATGAAAAAAAAAAATTAAAGTCTGGAGATTCAAGATTTCATGGGAGCAACGGAATGGTACAACATTAAAAAAGCGCATTGCCATTCGCAATATCAAAGAGATAGAGGCTACATTACTCAGACTTGGAGGCGAGAGTTGGATACGAATATACTCAATATTTTTTTAAAATATTTTTTCATATATTTGGAGAATAATACCTCCTACTCATGTCCGAATATGTGTTAAAAACGGATTTTGAACACCAATATAACATAGGATAGAGGTGCTTACCAAGCTCCAGTTGTAAGGACAAAGTGAGAGCTTAGGTGCCTCGGGAGTTAACATGTTGCATAGTTGAACTTCAATCCTTGTTAAGTTCCACAAACAAAGTAGCTCGACAATGGTTCACATAGCTTGGCAGCTCGCTAGTACCAATCCTGTGGAAAAGCAGCTTGCTTAGTTGCAGGAGCTAATTCCAACTTTAAATATCATAGTATGCTTCTTTGCCTTCCATTTTATTAAAGATGAATACTTTACCAGAGGAAATACAACGTAAGAAATACTAAACATAAAAAGAATTCTCTACAGCGTGACAAGGGCTACTGCCGGTATTTCTAGCTGCAGAAAGTCAAAAACAGTTATGGATGATGTTGATCAACCGCTTTATTTTTTTGAAATATCTGTGTTCAACACCTGTTTCTTATGCATATCAAGACATGCATACGAGGATATTAACTTCTAAGGATGAACCCTTCAAATACATAGAAAAACTTAGAAAAATATTAAACATACTTGTGTCAGACACATACCAATATCCAACATTCACATCCGAGTCTAAGTAACATAGATATCACTAACCTGCACATAGATTGGAAGCTTAGAAGGAGAGGTTCTGATTATGTAGCTTTGGCGTAACACATTAGCGTTCCAGCGGCTGACATGCTTTTTTGGAAGAGGTAAACAAGCAAATTGTACCAAAGTGAAATTTCCTTCCACAAAAAAGGGACATGATGACATACATGCGATGCAATTCTTTTGTTAGTATAGATACCAACAAAATAGTGTGAGCACATAAAACAACAGAACATTTCCGTCAGGTTAAATAATGCACATATCAATGCATTAATTTAGAGTCATGTAATAAGATTTCAAGACCTCGCAACAACCAGTGGTCTGACAGACCAAGAACCTGAAACAATTTTCAGCTGTATTAAAAGGATTAGGGTGTGAGTATTGGATACAGATATGTGTCTGACACGAGTATATTTAATTTTTTTTCAAGTTTTTCATTTATTTGAAGGGTTCTTGTAGGGTCATATCCCCATACTCATGTCTACATGTGTCAAACATGAATGTTGATCCTACCAAGAAAATCAATTGTCTCTCCTCTTTTCCACCCAATCCTTTCCATCCTCCAAATGTTTTCTCCGACCAAGCACAATCTTAGCTATTGGAAATTTTCTTTTCTAATTACTGTTCCAAATACCAAATCATTTATTGCTGTTATACATACATTTAGAAATAGTGATTAATAGAAGCAATTGTCTGTGTACCTGGTGACAGCTACCGTTCTCTGCATTCCAAAGGGAGACTTCATTGCAGCCAGCAGCAATATAAATAAGAGGCCTAGCAGCAGTAGAAACTGAGACACTTGAAGGAGGAACAAAAAGACACATCTTTTCTACAGGGCATAAAAGAGAACACTGCCATGAATTCACAGGAATAAGGAACCTCAAATCCCAAAGGGTAAGCACACCCTGAAACAAACCAATTCCCACAAGGGCCTGCTACCAGACAAGAGATAAATCCTTCTTCCGGAATTGCTTTTAACATCCATGTATTTGAACTTGATCTTGTATCGCAGGGATGAATCCCACAATTCTGGGTGCTATACATAAACATTTGGTTGCCACAGTTATCTACGGGGCAGTTTAAAAGGTAAGTATTGCACATTCCTTCACATCCTTCTTTTTGACATCAGCAATAGCTGAGTACTTTTCAACAACATTTCCAAGACCTCTAGAGATGTGATCAACAGAAAACATATGTATTGTCCCATCACATGCTCCAACAGCAACTTGAGCAGAATTCCAGAGCATTGCAGTGCAAAGTGCTGGGCTTCCTTCCAAGTGATAATTCAGCCTTGACCTTAATGATATATCCTTCTCCAACTTTCTTTAATCCCACACCTTGACAGGGGAATCATCAGATGCACTCACAAAAAAGCTGTGATCATTTGAAATGGTGATATCATTGACAGCAGACCGGTACTCCTGCAGGTGTGCAACCAACACCCCAGGAGGCCTCCAACCAGAATTTGGAATTGGTGAAGACCGAGCACATGAGGTAGTCCTGTGAGATCAATTGAAGCAGAAGCATCTTCCATAGTAACAGAACTTCCTTTCATTCTACCTGATAATCCCATATCTTGAAATTTACTACTAACAGAGGCTGTTTGATGATTTTCCCAGCTTTCTGGTTCATGCACGACCGTGGAGAACTGTTTAGAATTACCAGTGATACTGAAGGAGCCTAAAACAAGCTTAGGCGCTGGAACTGACGTAGCCATGCTAAATGATTTACTAACTGGATCCATCCAAGGGATGGAAAATGTACCAATTCCCAAGGAGTTTACTTGCAAAGGAGTATCAAAAGTCGCCGGAGGAGTTCGCATTACTCGCTCATCCATGCTAAAAGGGTACAAAGGTATACCCTCTGATGATTTATCACACATGAAACTACTTACACCGTTGACCTGTGGAGACGTTAAACCTGAAAACTGTAACTTCTCTGAGCATAGTGGATCATGCATGTCAAAAGTGATAGAAGCATTGTGTGTAGGGTCCCCCACAGCTCTCAACTTGGCATCGTCATCATCAAATTCCATTTGCCCTGATTGTTGCAATGCACTATCACTAGGTCTATGACCTCCAGTGGACTGTTTTCTGTCAGGCCAGTACTTCATTGAGTCTAATTCCCCAGTCCCTCGCTTGATTAAATCAGCAATTTCCCATTGTTTAGATTGTGTTGTACCGTATCTTTCTCTGTCTCTCCAACATGTCTGAACTCCTAGCATTTTCTACAACTACATAAAATACTTTTCTTGAGACTGGAGGTTTCAAACTAGAAAGAAGGGCCTTTACAGAGGCCTAACATGCAGGTAGCTGATGAAGGAAAGGCCGTATAACTGGAGCAAGGAAAACGTAAGAATCTACAGCACCCAAGCACTCACTGCTGGATGCAAGGAAAGCAACAACTGATCTCTTTACCCATTGACTGGGAAAACATAGCAATGGAAAGGCAAGCTTTATCATTTCAAGCAATATTCTTTTCCGTAAGAAACCACTTTTGCACAGAAAGGCCAAACAATCCAGTGCATTGACAATCACAGCCTCTATTACATCACCTAAAGCCTGCTCAATATAAGGCAAAAGATATTCCTCCACACTGCTTTGCCCCACAAAGAAGCAGACGTACACAATTTGCCCATAGAATACTGCTCTCAGCTGCTTATCTCTATCATTCAAAAAAGCAGGGAGTATATGCAACAAAAAGTCATTGTTTTGCCTCTGGCCAGAAAGCAGCATAAGTTGCCAATGTCCTGAAGGAGTGCTTTCCTAATGTTTGGAGTTTGCTTTTGACTTATTACAAGTTCCTGAAGCACCTCAGCAATGGACTTCCTCAGTTGGCATATACTAACGACTTCGGTGACAAATTCAATTCATTCAGAACCCCAGCCTCGCTAAGCCTTATCGAATGAATCAAGAAACCATAAGCTGTTAGAGCCAGCTTAGCTATAATGCTCGCATAACAGATTCTCATACTGTCCTCCAGATCATCAGGAAGCATGGACAGCATTGGAAGAATATCCTCCGGAATAATTTTCGCACCACTTGAAGGAAAATCTCGAACTAAGGGCAGAATGTCACACAAGGTCTGAACGGCAGCACAGCGCACAATGGCTGCTGGGTCAAAAAGCATTGCAATTACATATGGAAGCACTCGCTGCAACTGGTCTTCATCATCAATGTATAGCCCCTCTCCTTAAACGAGGCAACTTAACATTAGGTATGCAGGAACAAAGCAGAGAGGCAATTAAAACCATCCCCTCACATGTCATACTGTCTTTGGGTAATAGCAGGAAAGGCATTCCAAAGGTGTCTGATTGACTGTCATGTTAGACATCAATGAGTTTAAATCATCTATTGTAATCTTTTTCAAGAAAGGGTGATCATTTTTCCTAAAAAATTCAGAGATATTTTGAAGAAGGGCAGGAGATTGCATGCCATTCTGTTTAAAATCTTGGGAAAGTACAGATTTCGGTATATCCCCCATTGTTGAATTCTCACCAAGGTAATGATTGCTTCGTTCAATATCCCCAAGTAAAGAATCAATGTTGCTAGGAAGCTTGAACCGATCCTAACAGCACCAAACTCTATCTTTTTGCTTTTTGTTAGCAAGTGATTTGTTGAGCTTAAGTTTTGTTTTGCAACAGTCTCTTGTGACAGTTGATTTGCAACAATTTTTTGTTACTGTTTACCGCAAAAGGTGTGTGACTTGCCAAGACCTCTTCCCATCTCATCACTTGACATCTTGCTCATCATCTGCTTCAGTATCTCAGGGAAAACACTCTGGCACATTGCAACCTACAGTAGAAATTGCAGAGCAAGAATGTCTATATTAGATGCAAGAAGGATAAAGTTTCGAGTTCTAAGTTAGAAATATGCTTACCCTCATGTCGGAATGAAGAGGATTCCAGCAACAATAAAAATTGTGCAGAAATGGTGAGACGTAGCTAGGAAATACAACAGCTGCATAATTCTGTAGATAACAATCAGCAGAGAGGTGAGACTCTGGTTCAAGCTGGATCATATCAAGTATCATCTTGTGTATTCCAATATGTGGGATCTGCACATGCAATGCAAATCTTTAAAGAAAACTGTAGTTAGGCATGAAGTGAAGTTAACATGAAGAAAGCAAGAGAATAGATTCTTTAGTACTAGCAAGAATATGCTCTCATAGTGGTCTTTTCAGCAGGCAATTGAACAGCAGTAAGATCAAGTTAAAGCCAATATGAAAGAAACTTAGTGGGAAAAAGATAGCAAGTGCATCAAGCAATAGGGCAGGGAAAGAAATTAGCACCTTTTCAAGAAGTTGACTAGGATCGTATTGCCCTCTGCAATAAGCAACAAGCTGAGAGAGTTCAAACAGTGGCTGGCCCTCAAGGAAATGCTCCACGATCACACATCCAAATATAAGCATAGTAAGAGCACATAATTATATTGTGAGACCCAAAAAAAAGTGGAATTTAAATTTTGTTAAAACAATTAGATTGAAACCACAATTTCCACATTTAAGACCAAAATATATCAAAAGGACCAGGTAACAAAACTTCATAACAACAAACATCTTACAGACTATCACTTCTTCACAATGAAGTGTTATCATGGCACCATGGGCAGGTCACTGATCAGATAATACCACTCAAAATATTCTGAAGATGTTCAACAAAATCAGTTAGTATGTTTCAGCCAATGTCTTAAAATGCATTATACAAATTAGCACATCAAGGTACTATGTGCGCTAGTTTACCATGCAACAAAATTTCACCAATCACCGCCTCAAAATTCAAAAATATGCACTTTTAAAATGCAACTCGATTTTCCAACATCATTTATCCAGATATATGTGATTCCAGATAAGAGAACATAACCTCTCCGAAAAACAACAATTTCAGAAGTTAAAGTAGCTTAAAAAAAAAAAGCTAATAACTGAGAAACCTCACCCAATAGCAAATATGTCCATAGAAGGCTTCAAAGGTGCATCTCTTGCAACTTGCATTTCACCTCCATGCTCATAAAAAACTCTATACAGCAATGGGGGGAAAAACAGTAATAAAACAAAGAACGCATGATAGACTTAATAGTTAAATGTTGAGGAATTTTATCGACAACTACCTTTGCTAAAAATAAAAGCGTATGCATATGGAATGCAATATGATCCTCCTTCAAAAGTAGTGCTTAAACCATGCGCAATATGTTTTATATATAGGAGAATAATAATCAATTTAATAGATTATAACTAACAAATAACAAGTTCTACAAAATATTAAAACTATTAAACACAATGTCCAAAGCCAGATGCTTCAACATATGATTCATACGTAGAAATATCATTAATGTTCAACTTATCTATCTTCAACTAGACTGATATATCCGAACTAAACCAAGTTCAGTACAGCTCAATCCATCAATTATCATCCAATACTTCTAACCAATAAAAAGATGCTATCAATAGGAAGGAAGAAAAGCAGAAAATTATTCTCATGAGAGATAACCATATACCTTTTCCTAATCTAGTTAACAACCGCATCAAGCAGCAAATTGCATAAGTAACTACCAGCCTTATTAAACAACCTTTCCAGTACATGTAGATTTAAAATCCAAAAATAGACGAAGCCAGTAAACTGCCGGAGTTATTGATGGTACAGTATTAAGAGATTTCACAATCCCTATAGCTATTTTGGCATCAAATTATTCAACCAAACTTAGTTATTTGTGAGTTGTTATTTAAAGATCAGTCTAAAGTTTAGAATAGTTCCACATCCAAAAGAACATAGGACCAAATTGCAAGTCAAAAGTGAAACGTATAAATATGAGAACATGTACGTCATTAATTCAAATGGAAGCAGCTCATCATTGAATGATGCATACTAAAAATGAGACCTTAGCTAAGGTTAATTCAAATATCGAACAGACAAAACAATGCATAATTCAGTATGCAGCCATTAAAACAAGTGAAATCAGAACCAACCTCTGGTGCAATATAACAGAGCCTTCTTCCTCCAATGTCAAAGAAGTAGAAGAAATCCAAAGGGTTATCATATGGAATATATGTGGGCTTGAATGATGCAAAATCAGCAAGATAGAGCCAGTTCCACGAAGTAACCAACACATTTTCCCATTTAATATCACCTAAAAAAAAATACTAGAATTACACCAACAAAAAACAACAAATCCTTATAAATATTAGGATTCAGGAGATAAAATAAACAAATTCCCACATAACTAATTGAACTGGCCGAGGCATATCCCCTTACCGTGGCACTTCTTTGCCACAGGAAGTAATTGCAGCACCACCAAAATCCAAACTTTAAAAAATAATAATAGCAACATGAACTTTCACTTCAAAGCCTAAGAGAGTAAGACGCAAAGAGAAATAATGGAGACTAACCTGAAATACCAACCATTTTTCTTCAACGAGACTGAGAAAAGGCCCAGTGCTCAATCGATCATGCAAATTATTGAAAAACTATTGCCCTAACAGATATGCCGCTTTATCTGTTCCTTGCCAAAACTGTATGAAGAATAAGCATTCTAATCACAAATACGCCTAAAACTAAATTTAAAATTCTCAATTTGTTAAGCTCAACAAGCTAAACAATTCGACTTAGTGCTATATAGCTAGTCTGCCGATAAAAAGGTAAAGCTCAAAACCAAACACTAATAATCCAGAATCGTATAAAGGAAGGAAAGTTAAAAGAATTAAGAGAGAATTGGACCTGGAAGGGCCAGACGTGAGGGTGGTCAGTGAGCGGAAGGTTTCTTTGATGTGAGCGAGTCGGCGTTAGTTCTCGCGGAGATCAATGCTGGAGTCACCAGGCTTGAAGTAGACCTTGACGAGGATGAGGCCTTTCGTCATGCTTACACTAGATCGACTTGAAGAATCGGCCTCGTCCGAGCACCTTCTTCAGCACCAGATTGTACGAAGACGGCAAGTCTTGGAGGTAATACTCCGTCGCCGATACCTGCGTCGTTTCGCGCGACCTTGTTTCCCATTTAGCATGAGTTTCCGCGGCGATGCTACGACAGTCCTGTTCTTTTCTTTTTCTACCGGGGCATTGCCTCCAACTGAAACGAGAATGGGCTCCTGGGCAGGGATTTTCTACGCATATGATGGTACCCACCAATGCGTTGCCTTTCGATTATTATTAGTATTATTATCTAATTCAAATTGTGATGGAGAATATAATTATCTTCACTTTTTGTTGCACATAAATAAAGTTACAAATGTATTTAATAATATATATTTACTTTCTATTTTAATATATTTTATAATATTATAATCATATTTAAAAATATTTATATAAAATTTAATTAATTAATAATTTATATTATATAAATTTTAAAATATATATATTTATATTATATTTTAATTACTTTATATATATTATATATATTAACTTTAAAGTACAACAGAAAAGTTCAATTTAAACAACTTTTAAATATACTCTATTAAAAATTTTATCAGCTTATTAATTTTATTTATAAATTTTATTTATAATTTTAAATTTCATTTATTGATTCTACTTAATTCAAATCAATTAAAAATTTATTTTATTATTTAAAATATTATTAAAAAATTTAAAAAATTTATATTAATATTTATTATTAAATTTAAATAAAAATAAAAATATTTTATTATATAAATAATAATTGTACTAATTATCAGACATAAAAGACTGTCCTGCCAGTATGAGTTATCTGACGCATACAGTTGCACGACAAGAACGTCTGGCACCAAAGTTCATCAAAAGACATTGCTCATACTTGTCCACGCAAATTTTTTTTTTTTTAATTCTTCTGTGTAAACGCATATAATTGAATTTAAATCGGCTTGAAACTAAATTTTAATATTTTTTATTATATTTATATATGATAATTAAATTTTAAAAAATATTTATCATTGTTAAAATAATAACTGAACCATGCAAATCAAACCTATTAGACGGAAAACCCCGACCCAATGACGCAGGAAAGTCAACTCGAGGCTGAGCTACAGTCAACTTCTTCCTTTCTACTTCCGGAAATGATCACCAACCCAAATCTCTTTAATTTTTAAGATTTTGGTTAGATTCCAGACGTCATCTAATAAACAACCAGCAGCAAAACAAAAATCTCAATCACTACTATTTATTCATTGATAAAATATTTACATCTCATCACCATCACCATCATCAAACTAGAAAACAAAACAAAAAAAAAAGGGCCATCATAGCCGGCCTACTCAATCAATCGTAACTCACGATGTCATCGGCATCTTCGAAATTAGGATCCTTAACGTCGACAATCTCTTTCTCGACCCCAATCTCAGCCAGCGAAAGCCTATCTCCAACCCAAGTATACTTCCCACCATGACCTCCTTTCTTAGGCGATCCACTCATTCCCGTCCCCGATTTCCTGTCTTTCCTCGCATCCGACGACAACGACTTTCCGTTGCCCTTGCTACTCTTTCCCGTCTTCTTCATTTCTCCGCACTTTACTCAGTACCGTTTCACAGTTTTAATTGGTAATATTTGGGTAACGATGTTAATATAGAGGAATCGGGGGATGTGTGTAATTTTCTGATTGAAGGATTCGTGAATGGATAAGATCAAAGTAATTAAAAAAATTGTTCTGTTGGGGATGACGTCTGCTGAAGCTACGTTGCCTCCTTGCTCGAGGAGGAGTTGAGGTCTTGATTGATCTGTGCCGTACGCGTGGTAATTGCCGTTGTTTGGTCTAAATTTTTAATATGACTCAGTTTAAAATAATTAAAATATAATATAATAATATATAATTTAAAAATAATAAATTATTAATTATTAATATATTAAAATTTATATATGGTAAAATATTTTAAGTATAGTTATAATTTAATAAAATATATTAATATAATAAAAAGCTTTAATATATTAATAATTTATTTATATAATTTATATATATATTTTTATATTAATCTTTATATTATATGTTATATATGTTTAAATTATTTATGAAATCATGTTTAAAAAATTATCAACTTTAATTAAGGAGGGGCATGAAACTTGTTTTTATGAAAGATTTTATACATATATTATACATGTTTTTATGAAAGAATTTCATCTTAATTTAAAATTTTATCGAATATAAAGTATTTTATCAATTAATTTAAAATTTAATCAAAGATAAAAATTTATTTTAATAAAATAATGAAAAACTAATAAAACATTTGAATCAATATAAAAAAAGAAAATAAATTAATGCTGTAATTTGTTATTAAAATTTAAATAATTTTCACAATTTTTACTAACATATATTAATGATAATATTAAAAATTAACGCTAATTTAAATTATATTATTCAAATAGGATGATTATTTCTTTAATGATCCTTTCGTTATTTCTCACAAAATTTTAAAATTTTCAATTAATAATAAATATTTTTATTATATAATATCATATATATAAAATATTTTATTCAACTAAAAATTATTTTTTTAATTATTATATAATTTTATTTAAAAAAATAAAAGGTGACCCGCGAATTCCCGGATCACCATCCAGTTAAGCTTGGCGTCTTCTCCAAGCACCCATCTAGTTAAGCTTGGCGTTAACCCCAAGCAAGAATTGCAATTTGCAAGCGTGCGTGCGTGCGTGCGTGTGTGTTAAAATATTTTTAATTTTAATATAAAACAGTTCTATTCGTTTTAAATATTAATTGCACTTCTTTCTATTATCAAATTTAAATTTGATTTGTAATTTTGGACTTTGAAAGTCAATTTCAAGCTATTGGTATTTATTAAAAGCGTTAATTGTCGAGTTGTAACATAATTTTTAAAAAAAAACTTTTAATTAAATTTGATTTAAAATTTTAAATTATTATTTAAATAATAAAAATTATAAAAATACATTAATTATTAAATAATAATTTAAATAAAATTAAATTAACTTGAATTAAAAAATTTTTATATAAATATCTCTTTCGACTCTGGGCTTCTTCCAAGCTGAATAGATAGCTCAGCACATAATACTATCCGTAATATTTTAACTATATTTTTTTAAAACAAATATTTTAATTATTTTTTATTACTCTATAATTATGTGAAAGTTATTTTTTATTTAAGTTATTTTTTTTATAATACTTAGATACTAAAAATATGATACGTATAATATAAATTATATTTTTATTTAAAATTTTAATATTTTTTATAATATATAATATATTTATATTTATATGATTAATAAAAAATACGATAAAAAATATGTGTGAACAAAAAATCAAGTTTAATTTATGATTTTTTACATTTATGATTTTTTTTATGAACCGAGAAAAACCAAATTACCAAAATCTTCAAAATGATGCCTATTTTTGTTTTTATATTTTTTCCTCTATTTTTTTAATAAATTCTAGTTTTTCTGGCTATTCGCGGTGGGTCCCCTCATTTTAAATGGCTGACGTGACATAAGTTCATTGGTCAGATTTACGGAACCGTAAACTAAATGTCGCCAAAAACTGGAAAAGGAAAATAAAGAAATAACCCTAAAAAATAACTATAAAAAAAAAAAAAGCATTGGAGGGAGCTGCAGAGAAGAGAGGAAGAAAAGGGGTGTTTTTGTGTTGCTGTTAGTAAATATATATTGAAAATAAAAAAAATAAAAGAAAAAATATGCTGGTGCCCTTGACCCTTTTAGTACCGCCGGCATCTCCTTCTCCATTTATTTACTTCAATCGCTTCTCTCAGTTTCGCTTCTCTTCTTCCATCTCCGCCTCCGCCTTTGGTCAGTCCTCTTTCTCTTTTCGTCTGCTACTCTGCTTGTTTGAGCTGATTAACTTCTTTCAACTTTTCATCATCATCTTCTTCTGCTCCTGCTGCTTCTTAAAATCCATGCGCAATTCTCTGTACTATTTTTGGAGTTCCTAATTGTATTTTTTTTTTTCAAGTTTCGAAAGTAAAATCACTTAATGGATGATAGCTGAAAAGCTTAATATATTTTTTTGTTGTGATTTCTCTTTGAAAAAAGAAAGCCTAAATGTGAATTTCCTTTTTTAAAGCCTAAATGTGAATTTCCTTTTTTTTTTTTAAATTTGTTCATAGTGTCTTGCCGCAATGCATTAAGGAATGTGTTAAATTGGAACAGTGTTATCTTCAATGTAATATTGAAACTTCACTTGATTGAATTTTTCATTTTTTTAAATAAACAATTTTCATATAATTTGGCTGTTTGGTTTGATTTGTAAGTATTTTCTTAAATTCAAAAATTATTGATCATTCATAATAATTTTATTTGAGAATCCCTAAAATTAGACAGATTTACTGAGACTGACATCTAGAAGACTTGCTTGTGCAACCAAGACCCAGTCGTTAACGACCATGGAAAATGTAAGTTTATTCAAATGAAAATTCATGGGTTAATTAGTATTCTTCTTTTATGTTTTAACTATATTTTGTTAGAAATAGAAGTTTTCTAATTATTTTATTTTGGGCTGTGATTAGGAAGAGGATGAATGTTTGGGCAGTGTGAAGGCACAGTTAGCAAAACTATTTGAAGTTTCGCTTAGAGTAACCGTTCCCAATGAGCCAGATGTAGAGCCATTGGTAGCTGCATGCACTGGCAAATTTGGTGATTACCAATGGTATTTTATAAGTTCCTTTATTGCGAAAACAGACTATTTGCCTTTGATGGTGTTTTGATGTTGTTATAAAACAGTAGATTATCTGTAATTAGATGGTTAACTTTATTCAACCTTTTGTATGGACTATACTTTGATGCCAAATTGGGAATTTCTTTGGTGCAGTAACAATGCCATGGGCCTGTGGTCGAAAATAAAAGGGAAGGGCACTCAATTTCGTGGGCCTCCAGCAGTTGGAGAGGTGGGGATGATTTGATTGTGAAGGAGCATGTTTCCAGTATCAAACTTTGAATCAATAGATAATAATTGGTTTATTCTTTTCATTTCCTTGTTTCTTTTGTTAGGCAATCAAGGATAATCTCCCAACCTCTGAAATGATAGAATCATGCTCTGTAGCTGGGCCTGGATTTGTAAATGTAGTATTGTCGAAGAATTGGATGGCTAAGGTGGTTTGCATGTTCCACCCTTTTTTCTTTTATGTCATTGACTTACTTCCATGAATAGTTTTTATTATCTTTTATTCAGCTTCGTTTGGCTTTATGTGTTTTAGTTATTGCATTGGTCTTATAAGATAGGTTGGCTATTTTCTTGTTTGACAGAGCATTCAAAAGATGCTAATTAAAGGTATTGATACATGGGCACCAATGTCGCCAGTTAAAACGGCAGTTGTTGACTTTTCATCTCCTAACATAGCAAAAGAAATGCATGTTGGTCACTTGAGGTCTACAATTATTGGTGACACGCTTGCTCGCATGCTTGAATTTTCGAAAGTTGAAGTTCTTCGACGAAACCATGTTGGTGACTGGGGGACACAGGTTGTTGTTTTTTTCTGAATTATGTACAGTTGTATTCTTCTTTGTGCTCAATAATGGATTAAGTGTTCATCTTATTGTGAAATATGTATCTGATGTGAAATTAGCTGTAGTCTTTAATCTTATTGTAGTCTCTTGCCATACGCATTGGCTCTAAATTTGCCTTGCACTACCATTTGAAGTCTGCCACCATTAAAGCAGAAAACCATTTATCTCCTTAGTACGTCCCCATCTGTAACAACTTATTAAAACTTTCCTGTTTGTCTTGCAGTTTGGCATGCTGATTGAGTTCCTCTTTGAAAAGTTCCCAAACTTTGAAGATGCTACTGAAACAGCCATTGGAGATCTACAGGTGAGTGAATACTGTCAAATTCCTTTGAATTTGAAGCTTAAGCTGAAATTTACTAAGCACCGGTAGGTAGTGGCAAGGACCCAGAAAATAATTGCTGATTCACCTTTTTAAAAATAAAAAATAAAAAATTAGAGGCTATGCTTTTTTACAGGACAAGTGTCAATGAAGTATGTTCATTAGCCTTTAATGATGTTTTATTCAAAAACCTTTTTCTAATTAAGCAAATATCTCTTGAATAACTATTGTAGCTCTGCTCCTTTTATGCATGTAATTGTTTTACTTTTATAAACTATATTGGAATTTGGTAGTAATTCTTTTCTTTATTTTTATATTTCTCCCACACAGAAATAGATTGCTTTTGTAGCATCAAGAAGCATGATTTGTATTTCTTGTTAGTGTGTGATTAATTATCATTTCTATTTATTTGATGAATCTTTGTCTGTTAAATGAAAAGATATCATATTGATTTTCAAAATCAAGTGATTGTTGTAATCCTAACGTGAGTGGTTCTCTTAGGCATTTTATAAAGCTTCAAAGCAGAGATTTGATTCTGATCCTGCATTCAAGGAGAAAGCTCAACAGGCAGTGGTGCGCCTTCAGGTAAATTTTTACATTGTTAAGTATTTGTGGGTTTTTGTTCTCTGAATGCATTTGTGTTCGTTAATGCCTCATTTCTCTTTGTGCCATTTGCTATTTTTCTACATTTCAGGGTGGAGAAGACAAGTATCGTAAGGCATGGGCACAGATATGTGAAATCAGCCGGACTGAATTTCATAAGGTCTATCAACGGCTTGGAGTCCATCTAGAGGAAAAGGTGAGTAATATGCCTCAAGCTCTATGTATTGATGATACTTAGGCCAGCTTCCATAACTTTTCAGTTGGAACTCTCTATGAAACTCTCTGTATGACATTCAGGGAAATCTCTTTATTTGAGATTTACTTTCAAGTTGTCTTTATATTTTGGGCTAGATAATCATCTTCAATCTTGTAGAACTGTAAATATACATGTTTATTGACTTTAACATTTATATAATTACTAGAAATCTTACAAAAGGCAATCATACACAATTACTTGACTTTGATGACTTTCTACTGAGCTGTTGATAGTGAAGGAATTTTTTCTTTTTGCTGAATGCAAGTTTTCTAGAACCACATTAAATTTGTGTAAAGTAGCAAGGTTTGTTTTTGGTGCAAATGTGCTCTGAATTTACATGTTTATTGCTATTCTTTGTTGCCAGGGGGAGAGCTTTTATAACCCATACATTCCTGGGGTTATAGAAGCCTTGACTAAACAAGGATTAGTTGAGGAAAGTCAGGGAGCTCGTGTGATCTTTATTGAAGGCATCAATATACCTCTTATTGTGGTAAAGAGTGATGGTGGTTTCAACTATGCATCAACTGATCTGGCTGCTCTTTGGTAGGTTTTCTTCCATGAATATGATGTTAGATGCCTCTATTGTTGTTTTGCATTTCTTGCGGAATATGTGAGATTTATCAGATTTAAGTGCTGCCAGAATTGGCTGAAATTAGAGTGGCTAAAATTACAAAGTGGCAGCTGGTTTGAAAACCCTGGGGTGTAAAAACTTTAGATGATTTATTGCTTATTATTTCCTTTTCCTTGTTGATCTCATGGGGTACTTTGTTAATTTTAGACCAATTTGCTTTGAGACGTTCAATGTTTTACTGATTATAGCATGTAATTCATAAAGTTTGCCGTTTACTGTGTTGATATTGGAACATGTTAGCCTAGGAATAGGAATTAATCAGCTTTTGCTTCGATCTTTGTACTTGCAATTTATAGGTATCGCCTCAATGAAGAGAAAGCTGAGTGGATTATATACGTTACTGATGTAGGCCAGCAGCAGCATTTTGATATGGTGTTCAAAGTATGTTCTCACAGCTTTTTCCAGAACTCTGTTGATGCATAATCTTTTAAAATCCATTATTAATGAAGTAAACCTTCCTTTTTATTCTATTTACTACGACTAGATTGATGCTTGTTGAATGCCACAAATTAAGGATCATAAAGTGTTATTCCAATTTTTAACCTCTAGTCTCTAGCTAGAGGTCTGATATTATTTTGGTTTATTTTTCAGGCTGCCAAACGTGCAGGGTGGCTTCCACATGGTGATAGTTCATATCCGAAAGCTAGCCATGTAGGTTTTGGCCTTGTTCTTGGAGAAGATGGAAAGCGTTTTCGAACCCGTAACACTGAAGTAGTTCGATTAGTTGATCTACTCGATGAAGCCAAGAGTAGAAGTAAAGCAGCACTTATTGAGCGTGGTAAAATATTGAACGTTATCTCTGTTGTTAGAAATGTTTCACAGCTTTTCTGACTACCTTCCATTTGTAAATCTATTTGTGATGTATGTGTTAATGCAAGCTCTTGCTCTTGTTAAATTGTAGCCTTTCAACCTTTCGAAATTCTTATATCTGAAATTGCAACTTTGTTTGCTGATCAGGGAAGGGTGAAGAATGGACTGAGGAGGAGATTGAGAGTACTGCCGAGGCAGTTGGCTATGGTGCTGTAAAGTAAGCTACTTATTTATGTTGCTCCGATTCTTCATTTGTCTTAAAGTATCCGTGCCCAGCGCACATATAGACATGCGTATGGGGATATGATCCTCCGAAGACCATCTAAATACATGGAAGTCTTGGAAAAATTGAACATACCCATGTCCGACACTCACACCTGGGTCTGATTAACATAGCTACTTATTACATATAAACTTCTTTATCTCATCTAGCTGTTATTGCTATTATCTTCTCAGTAGTTCTTGTTCCATGCTGTCGTTCTAATAATATTTATGAATTCTGATTACAGGTATGCTGACTTGAAGAACAACAGATTAACGAATTACACATTTAATTTTGACCAGATGCTTAATGATAAGGTGCATTAACAATTTTCTTGCTTTTAAACTGCTGATTTTGTGAAGCCAACTTGTTTCACCATTTTGGTTTATAACAAACATTTTATGAAGGTTTCTTATTTTTTATTCCCCCTTTTCTTCTGATTCTCATTTGCTGACTGTTCCTATTAATGTCATTACTGTTGCTATTACTACAATCATTATTAACTTCTGATATCTTTCCTTTTAAAAATTTTTTAATGGCAGGGCAACACGGCTGTTTATTTGCTGTATGCTCATGCTCGAATCTGTTCAATCATCAGGAGGTCTGGTAAAGATGTAGAGGAACTGAAGAATGTAAGTTCTCTCTCACGCTGAGGCTTTAGCTGTCTAAAACTTTTGCTTGCTTTTGCGCTTTTTACTGTGCAATATCGACATGAAAAAGAAAATAACTAGTTCTTGCAGAAAGAATCGAGGCTTTCTGTATTTTAGTCTGTTTTAAAAGTGGTATATATTTTGCAAAATATCCATAGACGGATCTAGACCTCAAACTTTCACTTAAAAAGTAGAGTAGCAACTAGTTTCGATTATGCATGCTTGCAAAAGGGTAGTAGCAGCACTCTTTTGTGACAGATTCAAGGTCTGTAACTTTGGCCTTTTTGCATCCGTTTTTTTTTTAACAGAAGGGGACATTAGTATTGGGGCATAAGGATGAGCGTGATTTGGGGCTTCATTTGTTGCAGTTTGCTGAGGTAAGAACGAAGATCCAATTAGTTCCTTGCTTCTTGACCAAGGGTCAGTTTTGACACATTTTATCTCATGTTCAGGTTGTTGAAGAGGCCTGCAACAATTTGTTACCAAATGTTTTGTGTGACTACCTCTATAATTTATCCGAAATCTTTTCGAAGTTTTATAGTAACCCTGAGTGCAAGGTATGATCAATTATTAACTATATATAGTTTCTTGGTAAAAATAAGGTGGTTGTTGATTGTCACCTTCCCTCACGTCAGGGTAGAACAAAAGACAACCTATTTTTACCATTACATATCTATGTCGCTCTGACTCTTCGTTTTTTTTTTTTTTTTTGGAAATACCCATATCCTATATCTGATACATTTTCAGACATAGTTATGAGGATATAACCTTCCAAGTACATGGAAAAACTTAAAAAAAAAAAAAAATAAACATACCCGTGTTGGGCACATAATTGTGTCCGACACTCACACTCGAGTCTAAGTAACAGTTACAAATCCTATTCAAATTTAAGGTTTTATTGGCAAAGCCAGTTTTCCGTAAAACTATTGTGGTTATGCATAGATGGCATGAACAAATACGTATGCATGTGGATTTAACTTGTGGTATATTAATAAAATTGGCCAGGTTATTGGGTCGGATATGGAAACAAGTCGACTACTATTATGTGAAGCAACCGCCGTGGTTATGCGAAAATGCTTCAATCTCCTGGGAATCACACCTATTTACAAGATATGATATTCGGTAATCTTACAAACTCTCGAGAAAGGGTTATAAATTCATATATCTGGTGACGTTTGCCATTTCTTTACAGATCTCATTGCTCCTCCTAAACAAGGCATACATGTAGTAGGCCTTCTCTATCCTGTTCTCAATGAAATTAGGGCTACGAGACTCTTGGTTTATATTTAGCTCCTTCGTAATTTACTTGCAAATTCCCTTTTGTATGTTCATTTGTATCACGGATTTAAATAACGGCAACAATGTGAAGTTATTTAATTTTTTATTCAATTTTTTTTAGGTTTATGCTCTGATCCGAGTAAAGATCTACCCGATTTTGATTTGCACATATAGGACAAATGACCAAATACCACCTCTTTTTGCTATGATTTAATTTACTTTTTTATTTTATTTTAATTTAATTTCTTTTTCTTTCACGTTTTCCGTCAAATATTCAACGTGTTTCACATATTATTCGATTGATTAACAGTTTAAAATCACTTTTATTTATATTTATAATTTTTAAATAAAAAATTTATTTGGCGGTTTAAACTCTTTCCCTATTTGCGGTCGATGTTTACCGCAATCGACCATAGTTGCATTTAATTGCGATGGATGCATCCTCGACAGCAATTTAAGTCCCTGTTTGATATGACCTGCATCGCAGCGCAAGGAAATTTATTGGAATCTGATATTTCCTCGTTTACAATTGCCAAGTCCTAAGCATTTAAAAATTTCTTGCTTATCGTATAACACCAAATGGTCAATGTAAAAGGAGATTTATTTGTAATTGAAGTGGTAAAGATTTAAGACCGAAGTCAAACCCAGGAAAAGGTAAGATAGTTGTTTATGAGGATTTTGCTTTGCAGCTTATTTCATTCGGATTTGAATATGGGTATTAAATATAGATATATATTTGGTATAAATGTATTTAATTTTTTTAATTTTTTTACATATTTGGACAGTCCTTGGAGGACTAAATTTCTATGCCACCTCTAAGTATATTTTGAATATGAATATTTAAAAAAAAAATAAAAAATAGAAACAGCATAAAAGGTAACTTAAAAATAAAAAAAGAAGATATCTAATTTATTCATTCAAGAAAAAAGAAACACAAGGCTAAAATATGCCCATTTGGTGTCTATCTGTACCGGACTGGGAAGCACAAATAAGGAAAAAAAGTGCGGGGCAGGCCTCGATCTATTCTCCTTGTAGATCTTCAATAAAATAGAATTACACTTCAAAAGTTTTTATGTGTAAATATTGCCAGCATTCAAGCTCATAATGGTACTATAAATGTCCTTTTTTGCTGTTATGTTATCAGGTAAATGTTAGAGACAAAAGTTGAGATCAATTCAGTTATATTTTATTTTTTTAAAAAAAAATTATATATTTAAATAATTATATTTTATATCTATATTTAAATATGTGTAAAATATATATTAAGTAAAAATATTTTTTTAAAAATAAAAAATTAAAAAGTCTTGAATAATATAAATTTCTCGCCATACTTTAGGGAATGGAGAGTAAATAATGTAAAGCACATTATTAAGCAATTAAAAGGTCAAGAGCATACATTTAATTTAATTTAATTTGTTTATATAATTATTTTTAAAAAAAATATTTAGTAAATCAACATCTGAAACTTTCTCATTTAAAACTGTAATCTCCGTGAAAAAAAACACTCAAAAAACAAATAATTTGGTCTGTCCAAATAGTCCAAAATTAGATGATTCATTATTTTTTGTTTTGTTTTAGAAGAAAAAGTTCATAGTAGCCGTTTAGTTTCTGCTTTTATAACGGGCGCCTCGGAAGAACAACTGAGAGAGAAAAGCCAACCTTTTTATATTTTTGAATGTTTGATAGGTCCTGGCAAGATCCATGTTAGATCTTCATGACAAATTACTGGCGTTGCCAACTTCTAACTTTCGATTGGCCTCTTTCACTTTGGGCCACATCATCTTCTTGGTATTATGTTTTCTTTTCAAGTTAAAAAGGAAATAAACTTAACTAGATTTTTTTTAATTAAATTTAAAAATTTATTTGATATTTAAAAATATTTAAATAATAATATTTAATTTAAAAATAAGTTTAGATAAAAAATAAAATTAATTTTTTAAAAAATAAAATTTATTTTCATCCATTTGCTTTCTTTCGTACAACACTTAACTCCTTATACAACATTTAACTTACTATACTTTGTTTGCTAATACTTGTACTTTACATGGCTTGACTGTTAAAAAAATGGTAAAACCGTTAAAAAATGCTGACATAATATAATCGTATAAGGGTTAAAAGTCAAATAGGAGGAAAGCACAAAGGTGAAAATAAATTTTTTTACTTTAAAATTATAATGTTGTAACCCTAAAAAATGAAATGAAACGTTAGATGTTTAAGTATCAATAATCAGTTAAAGTACTTGGTGGATTATGAAATTTTCCCATTTTAAAAATAGAGCCTTTGATTTTTACCTATACTAGGTATGATACGAACCATTTTGATTATTAATAATATAAACTTTTAAAACACGATTAAATATTTTTATTTAAAATTTTAAAATAATCGATGCGAGTCAAATTGAATTTGAACATAAAATTTTATCTATATTTCAAATCAAACTAAACCTAAATCATCATAAATTCATTAATAAACTATCCGAATATGTTCAAACTCAATCCAAATGAACATGTCAAAATATAATTAACTAATACAGATTATAGTACTACACATTAATCTTTAAAAGTTAGATATAGATTCACAAATATATATTGAGCATGAAAGTTATTAGTAAGTCCGGCAATAGTAAATATAACACAAAAATTAATTAAAAATGTGATATAAAATATAATATTATTTAAAAAATAACACAAACATAATACGAATATGTAAATATTTTAAAATTTATATAATATAAATTATAAAATTATAAAATTTATATAAAAATAAAATATTTTAAATACGATTATAATAAAAAATATATATATAAATATTTTAAAATTTATATAATATAAATAATTAACGTATAATATTTATATAAAAATAAAATATTTTAACTATGATTATAATTTAAAAAAATCTGAATACATGAATTAAACTTTTTCAGGACCGTTACTTACACTTTCTATTATTGTCGATGCTGTAAATTGAAGGTAGCAACATGATCCAACAAAACAAAGTGGGGGATGATTTTCATCCTTTTTTTTTTTTTCCCTAACCTTTCAGGAAAAAAAAATAGAGGAGATTTTTGTTGCATTGTGGAGCATTTTTAATATGGTTAATTTCATAAATATTATTTGTATTATATTATTTTTTAATTGAATACTTAAAAAAATTTTAAAAAATATAATTATTTATATTATGATTTCATCAATGTTACGTCATTATTTTAAAATGTTACATGTTACGATCGGATTGGATATTAAAAATCACGTTAACATTTATTTAATAGCGTTAGTACAATATTCTTATATTTTTAATAAAATCATAGTATATGTACTTATTTAAACTAATTTTTTTTAGATATTTAATTGAAAAAAATAATACTATAGTAAGAGCTAATGGCAACCAGTAGTGCATCATTTTATATCCAAATATGTTTTGACTTTTGCTAAAAAATAAAATTAAGCTTTTTATTTTTTTTCATTGATATTTAAATAAATTTATAATTGTTTATGCTATGATAAATATAATTATAAATTTTCAAAGTGACAAACATAATTTAATTTATTTAATTAAGCACCGACTATATTTGACATAACACATGACATGTAGAGGTATTTATGAGTCAGGGCTAAGTACATAATAACAGCATCTATGTTTGCTCAAGTCTCACACACTCGAAATATAGGCTTGAAACTCTGTCTAATATCTCTAATATTTACAAATAGATAGTTAAATCATTTTGAATTTATTCATATTACATTTTTTTAATTTTTTTAAACTTAAATTTTGGTAATTTAATAATGTTCTTCTATTAAGTTTTAAAATATAAATAATTTAACATATTTTTTAATATTTACACTAAAATATTATATATAATTATTCTTCACATGATAAAAATTACGTAATATATAAATATAAATTAATATATTATATAATTTAAAAATAGATTCCGCTGGATTCTAGTATTGAATGTTGATCCAAAGTCCAACCTTAATGTTTTTTCAATATATCAAAGTTTATTTTTTTATTTTAATATTTTTGTTCAAACTCTTCCAACATTGAATAAGCCTTTGACCTTAGATGAATAAATCGGCCAAAGAATACGTCTGAGTTGACATGTTATTAACATGAAAACTAATGCAATGTTAAAAAAGAAATATTATTGTTAATATATTAAAATTATTTTAAAAAATAAATAAGTTCGGAAATAATTTAAAATTTTATTGTGTATTTTTAAATAATATATTAAAAATATATGAATTATTTTGAAAAAAAAATTGAGAGAGTTTGAAAAAAATAGTAAAATTTCAACAGTAAAAAAAGTATTATAATCCGTTTACTATAACATTTAGCATTCTAATCCCTATATTTGAAATTGTAACAAATAAATGAAATTAGATAACGATTTTAAAATGTTAAGAAAATATTGACGTGTCATATGACGTAAAATTATAAATTTTATATAAAAAAATGATTCAAACTAAACCCATAATTTAATCATTGTTTAAGTTACCCAAATTCCTTCCTATATTTTAATAAAATTTAAAATTTTATGTTAGATCAAACATCAATATTTTATTAATATTTAAATAATTTTTTTATTATTTTTTTTATTTATTAAAAATTAAAAATTTAATATATCAAATTTAAAAATATAAAACCCCTCCCCACCCCCCCCCAAAAAAAAAAAAACACACCCACTAAGAGAACAAACATACTTACGGACAAAAGGAGCGGAATCGAGGTGCTTTTCTTAACTGGAATTCATAAAAACTATTGTAAAATCCGGTCCCAAACTATGTCTCACTCTGACACACACAAAAAAAAAAAAACGTACAACGAGGATCAACCAGCTAGCCAAGCTTAAGTGCTCCATCTCTCGCTCAGTCTTGAGCTCCGAAAGAAACTTTTTTTAAAAATTTTTGCTTTGCATTTTGAGAAGAGTGAAGAGTGATACTCTCTAGAAGAAGAACGTTTAAAAAGTAGTTTTAGAGTGACCCAAGTTGAGTAAAACCCATTAGAAGTAAAGTAGAAGAGAAGAAGATTTTTTTTTTCTTTTTTGTTCTTTTGATGATCAATGGCTTCAAGATTCAAGCTTGTCTTTGCAGTTTCTTTGTTGCCTTTACTTTTAGGTAGAGTTTAACATTGCTTCAATCTATGCTTTTGTTTCCCTCAACTTTGTTGTTTCATTATGAGCTTATATATTTTGTCTGTTTTCATCTTTGCTTAGATCTTTGTATATTTCAGGCATTTAATCTCTGATTTTGAATACCCACATTTTTTTTAGTAAAAATCTCAGCTTTTTTTTCTGAGCACTTAGATTGTGCTTCATTCTTTTCTCTAATCAGTCACTCTCTTTCTTAATAGTTTCTCGCTCATTTACTCTCATCTTTTTTCTGGGTATCCTTAGTTTTGATTACTTTTTCTTTGGGTTACCTATTTTTGTCTTGATATGACAAGAAATGTTAAATCGTTGTAGGCCATTGGATGCATTTGTATCCAAGCAGTTGCTTGCATTTAAGATCATGCTATCATGTAGGTAGGGCTTCAATACCTAGGACATGCTTGATTAAAATGTTGTAGTCGGTGGACCCATTTGATAATCTTCTTTAGTTTATACCTATGCTACTTGGACTTGTGTGAGTGACGGATACGAGCATGAGAGTGTTTTCAATTTTTTCAGATTTTTGTGTATTTTGAGAATCCTTCGAAGGATATATACTCATACTTATATCCGAATATGCATTTAATATGGGTGTTGGATCAGAAAAATACGAAGAGTCAGATTCCATGATGGCATGCTGAATCCCGTCTCTGATTATTAGTTCATTTCTAAGAAGAACTCGCTACACTACTGGAGGATTGCGTTGTCTGCTTGCAATGGTTTTGAAGATGCCTTAATGTTTACTGAAATGAAGTTAAAAATGCTTTTGAAATTGAAAATCTTGTAAATGTTTCAACTTTTGGACAACCTGATATCTCCAAACTTGTGTGTCATTGTATCGATACTGTTCTTACTTCACCATATGCTTCTTGATCTACATGTTTTATTCTTGTCCGTGTTATCGCTCCTCTTACATGCTTCGACATACTTCTTGTAATAATTCATTTTGAGAGGATTGTTTGTATCCATTTTTAAGATTCCTTGAATTTATCCTTGATTAGCAAACCAAATCAGGTTAGCATTGTCATGGAGGTTGAACTGCATTTGATTTTGAAAATCTTGTGCGGCTAGATCTTCGGGTTTTTTTCCATGGATTCCTTTTGTATATCCGGAATCCGGGTTGCTAATGAAGCTTTTATAATGGACATTATCTTAGTGTTTAGCCATATTTGACTGAGATTATACAGGAAGTAGTGATGACCATTGTTATTTGGATTCTGGTTTTTGTCGGTACAGTAATGTGTCCGACAAGGGTATGTTTTTTCTAAGTTTTTGCGTGTTTTTAGAAGGTTATATCACTCTACCCATATCTGAATATGTGTAGGACATGGGTAATTCAAGAAAAATAAACAATGAAGAGTTGAAGCAATATAGGCGATGACCGTAACCAAGTTGCTTTATAAAACTTTTGTTTTTTCTTTCTATGGAAAAGAAACTCAATATGTTTTTGACTCAGGAATGCACGTTAATCATGTGTGCTTGATGGTTGCTTGTTTGCTTTGTTGTTTAAACCGTCTTTGATGGTTAGTTGAGGACTTTATCTGATACCAATTTCTATGGCAGATTTCTGCAGGGGAAGCATAGTTGGAGTTTGCTATGGAAGGAATGCCGATGACCTTCCAACACCCGATAAAGTAGCACAACTGGTTCGACTTCACAACATTAAGTATCTCAGGATTTATGATTCTAATATCCAAGTGCTGAAGGCCTTTGCAAACACTGGTGTAGAGCTTATGGTTGGAGTTCCTAATTCGGACTTGTTAGCATTCTCACAGTTCCAGTCAAACGTAGATTCATGGCTAAAGAACAGCATCCTTCCGTATTACCCGGCCACAAAGATCACATACATCACCGTAGGTCTTGAAGTCACAGAGAGCCCGGATAATGCCTCCTCCTTGGTTGTACCTGCTATGAACAATGTCTTGACGGCATTGAAAAAGGTCGGTTTGCACAAGAGGATTAAAGTTTCAAGTACGCATTCCCTAGGGGTTCTTTCCCGATCTTTCCCACCTTCTGCCGGGGCTTTTAACAGCAGCCATGCGTATTTCTTGAAACCGATGTTGGAATTCCTAGCCGATAACCAGTCACCTTTTATGATTGATTTATATCCCTATTATGCTTATAGAGACTCTCCTAACAAAGTTTCTCTGGATTATGCTCTTTTCGAGTCATCCTCAGAAGTCATAGATCCAAACACTGGTCTACTTTACACGAACATGTTTGATGCCCAAATTGATGCTCTTTATTTTGCCCTGATGGCTCTAAATTTCAAAACAATTCGGATTATGGTCACGGAAACTGGCTGGCCTTCGAAAGGTTCGCCCAAAGAGAAGGCTGCTACTCCTCAAAATGCCCAGATTTATAACACTTATCTAATTCGTCACGTTATCAATGACTCTGGTACTCCTTTTAAGCCCGGTGAAGAGCTAGATGTCTATATTTTTTCGTTGTTTAATGAGAACAGGAAGCCTGGACTGGAATCTGAGAGAAACTGGGGCTTATTTTATCCGGATAAGACAAGCGTATATAACCTTGACTTCACCGGAAAAGGCGCTGTCGATATGACAAGTAGTGTGAATGGTACCAATTCCAATGGAAAAACGTGGTGCATTGCTTCTAGCAAGGCTTCTGAACAGGATTTACAGAATGCCATAGATTGGGCTTGCGGTCCTGGGAACGTGGATTGCTCCGCCATTCAGCCTAGCCAACCATGTTTCGAGCCAGACACTCTAGTTTCTCATGCCTCTTTCGCATTCAACAGTTACTACCAGCAAAACGGGGCCAGTGATGTTGCATGCAGTTTCGGAGGAAATGGGGCCAAAGTAGACAAGGATCCTAGTAAGTCTATTATTTTACGCCCGAATCTGATTACAAGATTGCATTGCACGTGCTTATTGTTTCCTATATACCAACTGAGCTGGCTTGGAGTTGTTGATCTTAGCTTAAGTGAACTTTCTCGAACCATGTTTGATAAATAAACGAACAGGCTTGCTTCATGTGCCGAAAATCGGTTGATACTATGACTTGTTCATTTACCTTATAACTAATCTATCTTCAACCTCTTGTTTTGGCATGATTTTTAAGTCCAAAAACTAGCGGTATCTGTTCATTTATTCAAGTTTCCACAGTGTTCCATTACGGAATTATCTTGCTTACTGAGAAGCTAATTCTTTTAATTATTCGTGTAGGCTATGATAATTGCATCTATACGACCGCTAGAGGGTAAGAACATATTCCAAAACTTCTCATGTAACAAAATTCCTTTTTTTTTTTTTATGTTATATCTCATAAAAATCTGGCTTCCTTTGATTTGATCACATCGTTTTTTCGACACTCATCATTATATGTACTAAAGTTTCTTATTGTGATTATCATGCCAGGATCAACAAAACCACAGCAAGTAACACGACTGCCATCGCTAATACTTCTTTCTCCTCGCGAACTGAATCATGGTCATGGGTTCCTACTTTCTTTCTGATGACCTTGGTCTCATTTATCTTGAACCCAGGCAACGTGTTAAATGCATCATTCTGAAAACAGCTGAGGAGTCCGACACAGATGCAAAGGTGGCCCTCAGAACATGACGGAGATGTATTTGGCGAAATTTGTGGCAGCAGCAGGTAAGGATTTCCGGCGACCACCAACTTTTTCTATGGTATTGGTCATGCTGATGCATCCAATACTGTTGCTTGCTTGTAATTTAAATGTGGTGCAATTGAAGTATCCTGTTGTAATAGGTACAATTTTCATGCTCAGTTAAAGGCCAAGGGTTCTTTATGATAAGAATATTTTTATCCTTAATTCTCTACTGCCTTGAAGATTCTTAAGACTTTAGCTTTACCTCTTCACTTGCATCTCCTCCACTCATCCAATTGAAAAAGTGGTCAAGTTTAAAAATGAACCCGTAGTTTTAGCTCAGTTGATCATGGAATGTAATTACTATTAGAAGGTGGTATCAATCGAGTTTAAAGCTTTAATAAATCTCAGTATTTTTAAATTTTTTCCCCAACTTTCAGGCTACAAACTCTTAAGAGTTGTAGCTGTGCGTTCGATAAGATTTGTTCATTGGCCAGGCAGCAGCTTGTTGGCTCGTATTGGTGGTGGCTCATGTTGGGTTAGGTTTGGATAACAGTTTTTTAACTCTGATCCCAACTTCATTCAAATTATTGTTAAGCTAATAAAAAAATTTTTATTTAAATTTAATTATTTATATTAATATAAAATTATTTTAATTTTTTAATATTATTTTAAATACTGATATAAGCTACTAGGTTGATCCAACTCAAGCTTGGGCAAAGAAATAAAAAAAAAATTCATACTATAACTTAACCCGATCATAAATACTTTTATTCTATAATTTGTAATATTAAATTATAAACCACTAAATCTTCCCACTACAATCCGGTCCGGACCATCTTTCATATTAGACTTGAAAATTTATATATTTGTGTTATCTGTGTTTTTTAGTATCATAATTATTTATATTTTTTAGTATCATAATTATATTTTAAAATGTTATATATTTATATAAATTTTGAAATGTTATCATTCATATTATATAAATTTTGATATCTTTATATCTTTCGAATCCTGTTCGTTTTGAAAGTGTTTATTGAAATTTTTCTCATATTGCTAGATTTTGCAGCACATATACCACCATAGGAAAGAATTATTTGATTGTGTTATATTTATTGTAATTTATTATTTGATTTTGTCGTGTTTATTTACGATTATGGATGCAATTTATTATAAATCCAATTATGAATATAGTGGATGTTACTATATCAAGTGCAATTAATATCAAAAGTATAAATATTTGAACCTATCTAAAGGTCAAACTATCCAACCTAATAGGTCGTGCCCAAACGAATTAGGCTTGTGACAATAGTTTTGTGAATTCGAACCAACTGAATCAAATTACTATTTAATAATAAAAATAATTATTTTTATTTAAATTTAATTATAATAATAAATAAATATTAATTTAAAAAAATATTTTAATAATATAATAAATTGTGAAACAAATTTTTAGACCAGCTTGGGTTTGATCTAACTCGTGTTTAAGAAACAAAATTTGAAAATTTTGAATTACGACTCAATTCATTAACTGCAAAACAACAACCCGAATTACTAAGAACAACTTGGCCAATTACTTTAGCAAATCCAAATCCACAAGAATATGCCCTGTAAATGTAGACAAAGTTTAATCGACAATCTTTGATAGCATCCATCAAACAAGTAAAGGAAACAATGCAAGAGATCCAAAAGCATCAAAATATTACAAACACCAAGCTTTTTCGTTTCTGAAAAAAAAAAAAGAAAAAGGTTCCCCATGACGTCATAATACTAGAAATACTGTTATTTGACTGCAACCAACCGTTGCTACAGGAGGTAGCAGAGATGCATGTTCTATATAGAAGCCAAGAAGAACTGCAAACAAATTAAGGCACCCACCACCAAAGAGAATCAAAAACCCTGATCGAGGAGATAATCGCCAAGCCGTTCTACAATCATATTGCACTGGCCCGGAGTCATTGGCTCGTCGTAGATTCCGATGATCAAGGCCAAGTTCGTCTTTTTAACGGTAACACCTCCGGGTCCCTGAAATTAAAAATGATAACAGGCTCACAAAAACAACCATGAATGAAAACCAAATGTACGTCGGATGGTGGCTGAAAAGTTATGTAGTATCGGCTGTATATCTCTCGGAGCTCCTCCCTTCTTTCATACGGGTGTCTCTCTTTGACGGGACATGGATATGAAAATAGAACCGTCCAAGGGCTCTCTAAATACATGAAAAAACACTTGAAAAAAAATTGAACAAATCAGTGTCAGATACATACCCGTATCTAACACTCCCACTTGAGTTCGAATAACATAGCATAGCGTCAATGGAACTAATTTTGCGTGGCCAATCAGCATTCATATAACTTCTGGTAATGTGCTTAAGTGCTGTTTAAGTTTGAAAGTGAAGTTTTGGGCTTTCACAAATGAAAGAAATTCAGAGCACAATGGAATTTTCATTTTTTTTTTTAATTTCCATCATATCAAAAGGTTGAACTAGAAATCTATGTTACTCCGACATGGGTAAGGATGTAATATCCTTTAAATATATGAAAAAACTTTGAAAATATTAAGCATACCCGTGTTGAACAAATATCCGTGTCCGACACTTACCCTCAAGTCCAAGTAACATAGCTAGAAATTATACTTGGAACAAAATGTAAAAAATGAGAAATCTATTTCCACTAAACATAATGTAAGAGACTGCATGTGCAAACAAAGTGAAACCAATAAAGAGATGATGAACATCACCTTCTTCCCTCGAATAACGGCTCCTGGTTCGCCTTGGATCACCATGTATTTCGATCCACCAAGGTATAATCCAGTTGGGGCAAGTGATCCAGGTTCAGCAAAGTCATTCATAACGGCAGTGATTTCTTCGGGCTTGAACTGAAAATAAACGTAAAAACCCAGGTGCAATAAGAACATGGTTGATCAGAGCTTTATAAAACCAACTTTAAAATCGAAATAAACAGGATAAGTAGTATTTAAAACATTTCACTCTTCAATTACTTCTATTATCATCGTCTATTTTAACCCGACCCTTCGTTTGTATTAAGTAACTGCATCTGACATCAGTGTCTGACACATATTCAGATACGAATATAAAGATATGATCCTCTAATAATTTTATAAGTACATAAACATCTTAAAAAAAATTAAATATACTCGTATCAGACATATATATATATATATATATATATGTCTAACACACTCAAGTTCCAGTAACATTAATCATCATTGCTTTAAGTTGTGGTCATCTGCAGAGATCCATCAGCAAAACTTCATTTCATTTGATTTAAATGATCTTAAGAAATATAAACAAACAGAAACAAACCCAGAAATCATACAGATTTTCCGAGCAACAAAGTACAAATCTGTCAATAAATCATTCAACATAAACTAATAACATCATAGCAAAAATCCCAACTTTGAAGAAGAGAAAAAAAAATAAATTTTGATTTCATCAAAGAATGAACAAAGACCAATCCTTTTGGAGCAAATCAGATCAGCAAATATAATCAGATCCCTTACCCAAAGCATCAACCTTTGTAGTTGTAAGGGCAAAGGTCAATGAAAAATCATAGTAAAAGAAAAAAAAAAAAAAGAAGTAAATTTAAAGGATAAGAAAACCTGAGGGAAATTGGAGCTCTGGGCCCAAACACTGCCGTCGTGGCCGATGATTGCGGCGGCAGAGAGATGGTTTCCTTCCATTTCGCACATCAAGTGATCATCTACATACGTTTGCCACGACATCTTGTTCTTCCTTAACTTCTTTGGTTTCGATTTTTCCTTTTTTTTTTTTTTAAGTCTCTCTGTTTAAAGAAAAAGAAATGCAGCGTAAGCGGAGAGACAACCTTGAGCTGAAGATGGGATGGACACGCAGATATAGCGTTGAAACAGCGAGATCTGCGACTATCTTTTCTTTTCAATTTTTCCTTATTTCTTTTTTTTTTTCCATTAAAGATTTAAATCGATTTAATAAATCGAATCAATCAAATTTGATTAATTAAATTAAATTTATTTAATTTTTAAATTATTCAGTTATAAAAATTGACTTATTTGATCGATTTTATCGGTTATCATTTTATAAAATTGACAACTAAATAAATCAAATCAACAAACTCATTTTAATTTTCATTTTATTATATTTATATAATATAAACAAAAAATATCTATATAATAATTTAAAAATTATATAATATATTTAATCATTTATATATATAATTAATTTATTTTTTTAAAACTCTAAAATCAACTAAACTAAATGACATAAATTCAGTTTCAATTATTTTAACTTTGAGATAATTTTTTAATCGATTCCTTTAATTTTACACGTTTATTTGATTTAATTGACATTTTTAGTTATACTTGAAAATTAAAAAAAGTGCACCTTATTTTTGGGTTATTCTTGGAACTCCAAGCTTAAATTACTATTTAAAATGATATTTAAAAGTTTAAGATATTACTTTTATATTAATATTTATAATTAAATTTTAAAAAATATTTTTATTATTTAAACAATAATTTAGTTTGGTCGGCTTAAGTTATAAAATCTCTTACTTAAGTCTAGTCAATAAACAAATCTATACAAAAGTAGGTTAAAAGAATAAAACATATCTTTTATGATATATTAAAAATTTATAAAAAATAGAAATATGCGATAGATTCTTATTTTGTTATTTAAATATAGACTCATATTTATATGGCATAATCTTTTATTTCTTTTAATACTATAAAAATGGATATTACAAATGAAATTGGGTGAATTATTATATATAATCATTAGCTGTCCGCTTTCAGGTTAAGCAATAAGGGTCAGAGAAGGGTAATCATTCATTCTTAAAACCAACATTTTTACCAAAGAGTTAGAGAGGGGAAAACTCTCCAATCCTGGTTCACCTGTAGCTGAATCCTCCAGAGCCGCAAGAATCCTTAGTTACAATAGGATTCCAACTCAGCACCTTTTGATATTTTGAGAAAAGTTACTCTTTGGAGAATACAGTACAATGAAAGTTGTAAGCTGTGTTCGGGGGAGAGTTATTATCTATCATTGGCCTGTATGGCAGAACCAGTCGGTGCCTTGAGAGGCGATGGTTAACCTTGTTGCCGATGTTAGCGGTTCGAGTCCGCTTATCTCCAACTCATGATTTTAGCCGAAATAAAAATATACATAAGTATCCAATTTTTCTAATTTAATAGTTTGATCTATGATTTATCATTCATAGAAGTTGATAAAATCCTTTAATTTCATTTAGCAGCACCTTAGGATGGTATAAAAATTGATTTGAGATGTAAACTATAAAGTATGTAATCCTCTTAAGTACATATTCATTTTTATTTTTATTTTTCAAATATGAAAATAAACTTTAGTATGAGAATTGATAATGTTATATTTAGTATTAATCAAAGCCAAATGTAATTCAGAAATATTAAATTATTAATATAAGCTATTAAAAAAAGAAAGGAATATTTCATAGAAGCTTACATACTATTTTTATGAATACCTCGTTTAAATCTAATTTCATTCGTAATATTGATATTAGATTCTTTTAAAAAATATATAATTTCATATATCATATTTTATTCTAATAAATATTTAAATGTTACACTATATATATATATATAATAAAAGTATCCATAAGTCAAGCCACGCTAAAAAAAAGTTTCAACTCTAAACTTAAGATCATTTTTGACCCAGCTTGACCTACGTATTAAGCCCAAATTATTATTTATAAATAATAAAAAATTATTTTTATATTAGTATTCATATATTTTATAATTAAATTTAAAAAATATATATTATTACGAGATTAATGTGCTGCCCAGATTATTAACACGTAATCAATCTATTTTTTATATGGTTTTTTTACTAATTTTTATAAAAACATTTAATTTTTATATGGATATATATATATTTTTTTAAAAAATATTAATACGTGTACCAAACTTAATCAAATAAGCGAAATTGGTACATTGCACAACGTACAGCATACTTAATGATATGTTATTTTAATTCCTTTTCTTGTAATGTAATAAAAATATGATATTTTTGTATAATAAATTAAGATTAAATATGATCATAGATCGAATTAAAGTATTAAACGGAGATTAAGATTTTTGTCGCGTCAAATTAAATTAAAAATTTATTTTATTATTTAAAATAATAATAAATATTTAAAAATATTATTATATTAATATTTATAATCAAATTTAAATAAAATTTATATTATATAAATACCAATCCAAATCAAGACAAACCAACTTAAAACGATGGATTGCTGGATGAATCAGGCGGGGCAATCAAAGGACACCCTGAAATCTGACTTCTCTCATTAATGAAAATGGGAAATGATTCAATGGTTCTTTTATAAGCAAAACTCACAAACGTGAAAAGAGATTGATAAAAAAAAAATGGCATCAAACAATGCCCAGCAAAAACAATAGATAAAAGGTAATCACTGATTGGGGGATTACACAAAGAAAAAAGGAAGAACGAGAGAAAAAGAAGGCATAAATTGGTGAAAGAAGAACTTCAATCAACCAATTAATGCCCTAATCAAAACAATCTTAAATAACCGTAGTTTTTCAATCGAAGAAGTTACTGCAAAACTTTGGGGTGGAAGAGGGGGGGGGGATGGCGGCGTTTGATTTTTTTTTTTTTGGGGGGGGGAGGGGGGGGGAAGCTCTCAGCTAGGGTTTCTCCCAAGCCTTGATCAGCAAGATAATCACCCAACCTCTCAACAACCATGTTGCATTGTCCTGGAGTCACTGGTTCTTCGTAGATTCCAAATACAAGAGCTTGCCCTGTTTTCTTGATTGTCACTCCTCCTGATCCCTGCCACCACCCATCACATTGTCACATGTAATACACGCTTTTCCAATTAAAATACGAGTATTTGTTTAATATTGATTATATTATTTTGGTTCTTCATTTATTTTGAAGTGAACATGTGAAATGCATATTCAAACATGAGTATGAAAAAGATGATAATAAAGCATAATGGGACAAGAATTGCATTATACATCTCATCTTCACTGATGCATAAATATTGAAAACATCCGTTTCCATGGATATCAATTAAATCCATAATTACTCCATGATGCTCCACTCCATTTTTTTATTAATAATTTTAAATTTAATATTATAAAAAATGTATTCTAATTTATTCATAAATATAATTTTAGTATATATAATTCATACGTATATAATGTAATTTATATTATATTAGTTTATAAGATAATTATTTGGTACAGTAATGATAAAATTTTTTAATTCTACAAATATAATTAAAAAGTGGTCACATGTCCCATTTAATTATTTATTTATTTTAAATATATAATAATAACACGTGACAATCTTTTAATCCAACTTGTGAAATTAAAAAAAACTCTATCCTTAGTGTACCCAATAATAATCATAATTTATATATTATTTTAGTGTATATATAAAAAATTAGTTTATATATAAATACTAAAAATATAAATAAAAAGATATGAAATAATTTAAGAAAAAAATAATTTTAAAAAGCAAGTGAAGTCGACAAAGTGGAGCAATGCAAGTATTTATCTAAACTGCTTACTCCAAGCTATCTCCAAGCTATCTCCATTTAAAAAAATAATAATAATCTCCCGTTCGGGGCAGATCAATATCAAATCTATAAAGTAGATTTGATTTTGCATCATATATAATAAGATATGATCTTTTTTAAAATCACCTATATATATGTCGAATAAATATATTTATCTAATATTAACGTTTAAATTTAAATAGCATAAAATATGAATGTATTCATCTTCAAATATATATATAAGATACTAATAGTTTAGAATAGGTAGCAATGGTTAAAGCACAACCTTTTTTCCACGAATGACAGCACCAGGTTCACCTTGGATGACCATATACTTTACGCCAGCAAGGTGTAAGCCAGTAGGGGCAAGGTGGCCTGGTTCATCAAAATCTTTCATGATATCAGCGATCTCACTACCCTTGAACTGCAAAACAATCAAAGACATCAATATCTTATAAACCAAAACGATGATCATCAGAATTCAGATCAATGCAATACTATCAAATGATATGTATGACCTGAGGGAAGGCGGAGCTCTGAGCCCAGACACTGCCGTCATGGCCGACTATGGCAGCGGCAGTAAGGTGATGGCCTGTGCCTTCGATGTCGCACATCAAGTGCTCATCTACGTAAGTTTGCCACGACATTTTTCGATCTTGGATTAGTAAATAAGTTGGTTTTTTTCGTTGTTGTTTTGAGTGAAATGGGATTGGGGAGATAATGGAGTGTGGGAGGGGGGGGGGATGCTTCAAGTTGAAGGAGGGTGGGAGGGGAGGGGAAGATAAATAAGAAAGCAAGGAATTAAAGGTAAGGAAGGGTTGATTTGATGGTTTTTATCAGCCGTCTGTTTTGCAACTTTTTCATCTCTGCCATTCACGTCCGCCATTATTTTAGCAACTAACCATTGCCCCCCCCTCCCCCCAATGACCCTCTCCCCTTCCTAACTGCCTTTCTCCTCCCCTCCCCCCTTTTCCACGTGTCTTATTGTCCATATTCTTCTATTTTTGCGTTTATGGCTATAGGCTTGTAGCATTTGCACTTTGTGCCAAACTGATATTTATGGTGATTTAAATTCTTTTATATATATATATTTTTTATTTAAGTTTAAACCGAACTCTATATGGTTTGAAAAATCTGAAATTATTGTTTATATATTAATAAAAATTTTTATAATTTTTTATATTAATATTTATATATTTTTATAATTAAATTTTAAAAAAATATTTTTAATTATTAAATAGTCATTTATTAGAGCCAATTTAAACTAAAAAATCATATCTAAAATTTAATCTAAACAAATAACCCGATCATGAATAAGTCTACATGTGCTTTGCAAATTTTTAACATTTATACTTTATATATAATTTATTCCCTCATTAATTTTTAGCTTTTTTTTTTTTTTTACTTTTTCCAAGAACAAGATAGATAAATTTGTTTAATTTGACTTAACATTTTATCTTGGTAAGTCCGATCAAGTCAAAACCAGATCAGATTCAAAAACTCATTTATTAATTAAAAATGTTAAAAATAATTTTATATATTTTATAATTAAATTTAAATATTAATATTTTTTAAAATAAATAATAATTTAAATTGATCCAAATTACAATAATTTAAGTCCAAAGCCAACTCAATTTGAATCGAAATTTGAACCATACAGATAGCTAAATACGTAAATAGATATTTTGAATTGTTTTTTTACTATTTAATTATTTTTTCATCACAAAAATTTGAAGAGATAAATGGCAAGTACAATGAATAATTAACTAAAGTAATAATATGTAAATGGAGTATTAATTTTTAGGGAAAAATATATTTAGCCCCTAAGGTTTGGAATAAAATATACTAATATCTAAAGTATTATTTTTAAATTAATTTGAAATAAAAGGATAATTATATTATTTGTTAATTATTAATTATTTATTTTTTAATTATGATTAAATTAAATTATAATTAAATTATATTCTAATTCAAATGTACTTGTTAAATATTTTAAACTTATTTTTAATCCGATTATATATATATATATTAACTTTGATATTAATATTTATATTATTTTTATTTAAAAATAAATCAATTGTTGTTATTTAAAAAACTTTAACAATATATAAATTGATTAAAACAGAAAATGAAAAAATAGACATAAAAATTAAAAAAAGTAGTATTTTTAATATTTTAAATAAAATTTAAATAAATATTAGTGTTATTAACAAAACACTAAAATAGTTATTTTTTTCCAAGAGATGTGATTTTCAAAGTAATAAAGGTAAATTTATTTTTAATAAAATCTCATGCAAAAATAATTATATACATTTATTATTGTTTATTCCTTTTATTCCATTTTTCTTTAA
This sequence comes from Adansonia rubrostipa, assembly GCA_038381775.1. Lineage (NCBI taxonomy): Eukaryota > Viridiplantae > Streptophyta > Magnoliopsida > Malvales > Malvaceae > Adansonia > Adansonia rubrostipa. Next base: position 19,147,479 of record JBBYHM010000026.1, read on the forward strand.
ACTAATTTAATTATCACAAAAATTTTTAAATGGTAATAATTAATTTATTTAAATATAATAAAATTTATTTTAAAATTAATATATAATTAAATTAATAATAAATTTTATAATTTTAACATGCATTTAAATTAGAATATAACTTAAATAAAATTTAATAATAATACAAACTAGTTTTAAAATTAACTAAATCCTCATTTTTTTATAATTAAAAATATTTTTAGTAAAAAAATGAAAAAAATAAAAATAAAAACAAATAATTAACAATAATTATAAAGGACATTCATCTTTTCATTTAAAATTAATTTAAAAATAATATTTTAAAAAATTCGGGTATTTTTTGCTAAACCTTTTGTTCAAGAAAATTTCATTTCCACAAAGTCAATTGTTCTAAAGAAATTACATTAAAGTATGTGAAGAACCCATTTGGAAAAATAAAATTCCATTGTTATGGGTTTTGCCATTAGAATACTTTTTGCTCCTTCGTTAGTGGCATCATCTGAAAACAGAGAGAATCAGAAATATAAATGGCAAGGTAGTTTGATAATTGAGATTTGTGATGATAAAACAACCATGTAAATTTTTCATGGTCCTATTTCAAGTGATTATCAGAAAGTAATGGCTGCCATCATCCACTGAGTCGATACGATCTTCCCCGGAAAGCAACACCTGTTGAGCTATCAGGCTGTGCGCCAGCGCGACCGCTAGGCCGGGCCGGCGGAGCTCCAATTCTCCACCTTGCAACCACTTTGTGTCTATGGAACAGTAGCAGTGAAGGAAAATAGTAGTACCACAAACAAACCATTTAAGAACTGGTAAAAAAACATAAAAATTTGATGATCTTAAAAGAGTAAATGTCTATGTTACACCATACTCGAATGTATCAGATACAAATATATGTCCGACACATATTTTTAATTTTTTTAAGTTTTTTCAAATCTTTATGATCGTATCTTTATACCCATATCCGAATATGTATAAAAACAAGTACTTAAAAAAAAAAAAAAACGGAAGAGATGGAAATAACATAGGCAAATGCCATCATTAGTTTCCAAACTGTTTGTAAAGTTTCATTTTCGCCTTTCAAATTCGTTTCAAATTCATCATATTCCATCGATTTTTGGTTAAAATTTGGAAAAAATTTGCCATGCGTATGTCCACCAAGTTGCCACATGACGTGTAGCTCATTTCAATCCAAATTCTAACCGAACATTGATGGAGGGATGGATTTAGAACAAATTCAAAAGATCGAACACTTTTTATGATCATGAACGAAAATGAATTACGAAAAGATCAAAGACTACTGACGCAATTTACTCGTTCTTATGAGATACATGTATGCAATAACAGAATAACCGGAAAATGGCATGCAAGGAGTTGATAAATCATGTTGCAATTTAAGGAAACATGAAAAAGAAATCGCCGAACTGCTAAACATACTCTTCACCTCAATTAATCCAAAAAAAATTGTAAGGATACACCCACATTGGCGTCTTCAGGATGACCTTTCCGGTTGCAAGAGGATGCAACACGGTCAAGAAGTAATATAGATGTCCGGCAACGATTCCTAGCAGATCCGGGATGAGAGGTGAACCAAAAATAACATCCAAAGCCAGCATTGCCCAAGGTAGATAGAATGCCTGGAGCAATAAATACGGAATTAGTATGCGTCGGAACATAATGTTTCAAAGCCAGAAAACTTGCATAAAACATTATAGAATCCTTACTAATATGTGCCAACCTTACGATTAAGCTCACCTTAAGAGTCACAAGGCCGTATATGTTGATTTGTGCATTCGGATACTCTCTACTCCAGACGTAAAGAAGCATGAAAACAAGAGATATTCCTAAGAAAGGGGCTCTGAATATCGGGATTGCTGACAAAACCTAAAACCGCAACAGGTACTGGATATGAGAAAAAAATATTTAAAAAGAACTGATGTTAGGATGACACATTCAACACTAAGCATATTTCACACATCAATATTCACATTTAGCGGTTATCATTAGTAAAATACTTAACCAAACGCCTCTATTACTCGGATTCAGGTGCGTCAGATACAGGTATATGTCTGACACGGATATCGTCAATATTTTCTAAAGTTTTTTCATGTATTTGGACGGTCCTTGGAGGATCATATCTCTATACCCATGTTCGAAAATGTATCAAACACAAGTGTCGGACACAGTTACTTCAAGAAAAATAAAGAGCCAGAGCAACATAGACAGACACGACCGGCACCACATGCTTTAAATAGAAATTATTAGCAACGATACAAGGACAGAGAAGGTATTTCAATTTTGCTCTTAGTTCTTAGAGCAATTCATGCCTTCCCTACCACAAAACGATTTGCCCTCATCTACACCGGAAACAATCAATTTGAACAACCAAATTACGAAGTTGAATAAGAAGGATCATGGAGTCTCCCTCACCAACAATGACAATGCACCAAATATCATCATCCACAAGAAATCGGCTGTCCGCCTCTCAAATGGTCCCTTCTCTAGTTGAACTCCATATCTTGCTCTGCACAATCATAAATGATTGCCATAAAACAATTATTAGTTCTTAAAGCCATGAGGTGTCAATGTTGCAGTTAACAGAGGACCATACCCTTCTCAGACTAAAACAGAATTTGGAAATGATTTTTAAGTTTTCGGAAAGTGATACTCACATCATTAAAAGGCGTATCCCAAAATTGATAGAAAATTTCCCAAGGAAAAAGAAGTTTGTAATTAGCCTCCATACCTACATTCATGTGTGAAGTTATAAGAGAATTCTCCGGAGCAACAAAAAACTAATAACATAAATATTTTATGAATAAAAGTGAGATTTAACGATTGGTATCGAGATTCGAACTTTATAATGATCTATCCTATTACAACACTTTTACCATTAACGCTATAAAATGCTATTTCATACACAGAAGACCGAAATAAACAATAAAATCCATTTTAACTTAGAAACAACTATTTTTAAGGCCCATGTTACTCCGACTCTTCATTTTTCTTGATGTACTACTCTCTGATGCATATCCAGACATGAGTATTGAACCCTTCAAAGACCTACCAAATATAAGAAAAAACTTAAAAAAAATTGAACATATTCGAATCGGACACTCCCAACCAAATCCAAGTAACATAGTCTAGGGCAATATAACAACCTTTTATTTTCTTCTTTTTTTTCCTTTGTTAATAACCTATAGATTGCAAAATGCATGCAATAAACATAGGAAAACCATTCCATAATCCGGGTTGTGCAAAATCATCTTCCATCAAAGAAAACTAGTAATTAAACACTTTTTGACTATGCTACTTCGACTCAAGTGAGTATCAAAGACAGGTATATGTCTAACATGGGATGTTTAATTTTTCTAAGTTTGTCCATGTATTAGGAGGGTCATATCCCCATATCCATGCCTGAAAATATGTTGGACACGAATACTTCAAGAAAAATAAAGAGTCAGAGTAACATAGCATTTTGAACATTATTGGGATTAGAAACTATAATCTGTTCTTTACAATCAGGATTATACAAAACTCATACCTGAAAATGCTTGAATACATAATTGTATAACAACGCAATGTAAAAAATATCACATAGTCCTAATTGAACGGCTGTCGTGACCAACAAGCATGCAGTCCCATAAGCCTTGCTTATAGGTGGAAGAGATTTATAATATCTGATACATAGTGAACAAACTAATCAGGAAAAAGATGAAGAAGAAGCAAAAAAACGAAAGAAAAGAAAGAAATTGATAATTAGAAATAATACTAATAACCAAAAAAAAGTACATTTCAGAAAAGCATACTATCACAACTCATTGGAGAGGTATTGCAATACAAACAAGAAAAACAAGTAACCTAAACCAATCTTACAATAAAAAGAACCCACATTACTAGATTGGGGCCTAAGTGTCGGATACAAGTACGTGTCTGACACAAATATGTTCAATTATTTCTAAGTTTTTTCATCTGTTTAGAGGATCTTTTGAGGATTATATTCCCATACCGACATCCAAAACTGTATCGGGCAAGGTGTCGAATATGGTACTTCAAGAAAATGAAAAGTTGAAGCAACATAGAAAAGAACTACTGCTCGGCAAATAAAGCAGCTGCTACCGTCAAGTTGAAAAAGCATGGAAATTGAAAACAAAGAAACAAACAATACCGTGACCATCAGTTCGGAAAGAGGTCTTTCATAGTGGCGGAGTACACTAAAACTTGAACATGTCAAAATAATAATGCTTTATCATGAGACTTGCATTTAAGAGATTCTACACCATAAGAGACAATCTTATTTCAATATGCATAGTTTTCATTTTCTTTATAAATGTCATACGAATGGCCACGATTAGTAGCATGACATGCTGTTGTGAAACACAATTGGAATGAGTTACGAGGGCTCTGCCCCTCAGCCGGCTTCATTCTGGCAATATCAGAAATTGCAGATTCAAATCAACGTTTAGTAAACCGACAAAAAAACATGATAACTTTATGAAAATTTCCTATATTTTTCTAAAGTGCAATCTTGTACCCATCTTTTGGACCAAAAAGGAAAATTTCACAAATGGCATCCCTTACTCTTTAACAATATAGAATAAAATAAAAACTAGTAGATATTGACATATTGTAATTTGAGATCCTGCCACTTGACAATATTGGATACGACAAAACACCAAAAAATAATATGAATACAACACAAATACATAAATGTATTAAAATCTATATAACACTAATTATTAACATATCAAATTTATATAAACATAAAATTTCTTAAACACGATTATAACGTAATAAAATATGTGAACAAGTCACGGATACACGATTTGGCAAGTCTAATGTCATCTTTTAACAAGCTTTGTGTCTGATAGTTTGCACTTTATACCCATTATATGATCTAAATCCTAGGTTGCAAAATTCTAATCACAAAATATGAGTTCAACTATAATTAAACTACAAATTACCCAGAAAAATAAAACGATGAACCAATATAAAAATTAACAAAATCCAGTGAAAAACGCAGAAGAAACAACTTAAAAACGATTAATTCAGATAAGGGAACAAAATATATATATATATATATATATATATATATATATATATATATATACACACACATGAAGACACATAAG
>JBBYHM010000026.1:19152710-19163707 GCA_038381775.1 Adansonia rubrostipa
ATATATACACACAAATGAAGATAAATGAGACTTACTCAGCAGGAGAAGACATTGCAAAATCCGAAAACAGAACTTGTCAAAATGAGAAGAAAGCAACCCGAAGATCTCTTAATGATTTCTGATTTGAGAAACAGCCGAAGAATTAGAAAAAGCTCGAGGATTCCCCAATTTGACCTAGAAAGTTCTACCATTTGCGTCTAACTTCGCACGTGCTGCTGTGCATTATCAATTTGGGCCGAATGTACGGCGGTTGGGTCCTCTGCTGATTATTCTGAGCCACTGATTTGAATTGGAAACTAGATTCTCAGATTAGCAGCCTAGGAAACATGGCCCAGTGGCAATGGGATCTTTTTTTTATTAAACCTCCTCAAAGAGCAATCGAATCAAATTTAAATTTTTTTATATAATTTTTATTAAAATAACTCAAATTATTATCAAAATTAAAATAATAATTTTATTTAAAATTAATTATAAAAAATATTAATATTAATATTAATATAAAAATAATTTTTTTATATTTTAATATATTTTAAATAATTATTCGAACGGTTAGGTTAGGTTAAATTTGAACTTGAATTTAAATTTCAAATTTTTTTGAGCAATATCTTATCCGATCCACGAACAAGTTTATTTTTTACCCGTAAAATCAATTTAAGATAATATAAAATACTTATAAAATATAAAATATAAAATATATTTTTACTTAAAAATAAATAATTATTTATAAAAATTTATTTATTTTACATTATATTTATTTTTTTAAAATATTTTTTCCTCTTCAAAACCTTATATCATTGCTATATTTTTATTTAATAATTGATTAATTTATTATTTTTTAGATATATCTTCTTAGATGCACATTAACTCACCAATTTTACTTCGTTAAAATTTAAAACTTAGATTATTATCCAATATAATTATTATTTTTATTTAATTTTTTGTAATTACAATGTTATTTATTTAAAAAAAATTTGTTTTATAATATAAAGGTTAATATTTCAGTTTCCTTTCATACATTTAATTTACTTTCATAAATTAAGAAATAATAAATAATAAATGTTTTTAAAAATTTTAAAAATTATTAAAAAATAAATTTATTTATTTACAAAATATATAAATATTAATATAAAAATAACTTTTTATTATTTTATTGTTTTTAATAATAAAACTGAACCAATATGATCCTGGGCCGGACTGAGTTAAAAAGGTTGGCCCGTGATCCACCTCGGCCATGAACACTTTTGGATTCCTTGATTGGCATCGAAGACTCACTCTACTGTCCCCCTTTCTGTCTCTCTTCTTCAAAGCTTTGTCGAAAATTATCGATTAGGGTTTTAACTTTTTAATCTTTTTGTTCGATAAATTTCTTTTTTTAAAAAAAAAATTTTCAGCAGCGATTGCAGTTGTAATGGACGCCAAGGCATTGGCAAAATCAAAGAGAGCTCATTCACAACACCATAAAAAGTCCCATTCGATTCAAAAACCGAAACCTCCATCATCAGCCGGTTCTAACGACGCAGCAAATGCAAAAAACCAGACAGGCAAACAGATTAGGGAGAAAACTCGTCAGGCTCAGAGTGTATCTGCACTACCGTCGAATTGGAATCGCTACGAGGAGGAAGAATTTGATTCGAGTTCTGAAGATCCGTCTGGTGATGGTGCACGTAAAGCTTCCGATGTTATTGTGCCTAGGAGTAAAGGGGCTGACTTTCGTCACCTGATTGCTGAGGCTCAGTCTCAGTTGCACTCAAAGCCTTATTCAGATAGGCTACCTTCTTTAGATGATGTTCTGCCTGGTAATTTTTCTCTTCTATGTAGTTTGATATGTAAAAGTTTCTGATTGTATTAGATTTGTTCCATCCATTATTTGGTTTATTTATATAAAGTAATAAAATTTGTAGTTTATGGCAGTTTAGTTTTACGAATAATCAAGTCCTTACTCAATAAGAAGGGTAACAAATAGGAGAAGTTGACTAAGCATCTATTTTTAATAGAATTATAATCTTTTTTTTTTGGGGGGGAATTTTAAATTCTTGATGAAAATTTATATATTGTGAATTTTCCAGGAGATTTCAATCAGCTTGTAGGCTCTATGCTTGCAGTCAGGGGAGAGGGTATTTTATCATGGATTGGGAATGATAATTTTGTTGTGGAAGATAGAACGGATGCAACCCCTGAGGTAATGGACTTTATTTTATTTGTTATTTTCATATACATTGAGCAAGAAATTATAATTATAAAGGATCAGATTTAGTTTTTAATGCTGGAGTCCATTAACACATTGTGTTGATATTGTAAAGCTATGTTCTCGTTCTCTCTTTTAGATAGACCTGGCAATATTAGATACGATTACCCGAATATGGCATGCATAAAGCAATTAAAACACAACACGACACAAATACATATCTCAAATCTATATAAGATGAATTATTGACATATCAAAATTGATATAAGTATAAAATATCTTAAACACAGTTATGACACAGAAAAATACATGAACATGGCGCAAATACACGAATTGCTAGGTCTATTTTTACATGATATAAGCAAGCATCTTTCTCATGCTAATGCACATGTCCGAATGCTTACATGCCTGCATGCACGAATAACCGCCGACATATGTGCTTCCCTCTCATTAAGAGTACAAGCAAAATGTATATCTAGCAACTTGTGTGTAGTGAATCGTTATATGTTGTTGTTAACATCAGCATTTAATATTGGAGGCAGGCTCAATATGCATAAGTAACTTGGTATTATTGGATTTCTAATGCATCATATTTAACATAAATCTTACACTGTCATATTACATTAATTAGGGAAAAAATGAAGTCTTGTGTTTAGTATTTATTTTGCAGACCTTTTGTGGTTATCTTAATCATGATCTTGTCTTTGCATCATCACTTAGCATATTTAAATATGGACAAATCTCTCTTTTTCTCAGTCCTGTTGGGACTAAAAGTGTAAGAAAATCAAGTTCGATAGATGTGTGTATTTGATACTAGAGAAAAAAATTTTCATTCTGATCTGGAAGTTATAAATATGCACTGCCTCTGCTAATTGTTTCTGCACACTGTATTGTATTGCAGTAATCTGTATTGATTTTGAAAGTATTTGTGTTAGGCAAAGGAGGAGAGGGAGGAGAGGAATGGTGGAAGAGAAAGATTGATTTTTTAATTTTGATATTAATTTTCTTTGGGTAGTTTAGAAAAAGATGATACCATGTTTAAAGCTATTTATTTAAATAGGTTGTAGGCAAATTTCAAAGAATTTTATCATGTCAAAAGTCTGAAGAAAATTGAAAATTGAAATACACTGTTTATATTTATTCATTAATAGGACTATAGGAGTATGAAACTGTGCTCATTTGTCGTTGGGCCATTTTCTTGGTCGTGTTATTACTGCCAGCCACCGCCCTTGCATCAATTATGTTACCTTTTTAGTATCTTTTCACCTCTTTTTGCCTATGTTTTCTCATGTAGGCCTCATTTCTCTCCCTCAATTTGCATGCTCTTGCGGAACAACTTGAAAAAGTAGATTTATCCGAGAGGCTCTTCATGGAAGAAGATCTATTACCACCAGAACTGGTAAGTCCATACCTACATTGATATTCAAATTACTGTTGATTCATTACAATACTTTAATGCCTCAAAGGTGAGGAGCTACAATTCCCAGCACTTATGAATGGTAAAATCATGGAGATTGAGGGTTAATTAAACCATGAGTTTCACTAATAACCCATAGAGATCATTCTTAGGAAGCTTTAAGAGATGATTGGGATTGAAGGTCATTGGTAGCTGATGGGAGATAAAGCTTTCTCAAAAATTTTGGCATTTCTTTTACATTTTTCCTATGCAGACTTTTAGTTGGATTGAACTTTTGGTTCTTTTTTTAATTAATTTGACCCTATGTTACTCAGACTCAGGAGTGAGAGTCGGGTGCAGGTCTGTGTTTGACACAAGTTTGTTCAATTTTTTCCCATATTTTTCCATAATTTGGAGGATTGTATCCCCATACTCAAATATGTGTCAAAAACAGGTGTTAGACATTGGTACTTCAAGAAAAATAAAGAGTCGGAGTAACATAGATTTGACCATATACATTATTGGATTATGTTGGGATATTAGGTTCCCCTGACCTCCCTGTCATAACAGCATAATATAAGTTTTATGTCTACAAATATGTTTGGAATTTACATTTGAGTATCTATTGACACATTATTTGGTTTGTATGCCAGCATTCAGAGAGATCAAAGCTAAACAACAATCAGGAATCTGACCAAATGCAAGCGGCATCTGATCAAAAAGCAGCTGCAAAGATAGCTGAAGAACCAACTCCGAATCATTTCCTCAAGAAGGGCAATTTTTCTGCTAAAAATGTTGAGGATTTGTCATTTGGCCATGGCAGCCGGGACATAGATGCAATATTTTCTAACGGAGGGTTGGGTTCAATAGATGAAGTTTACAGCAGTACTATTTCCGGTCAACATGGCGAATCTTGTGAAAGTAGAGCACAGGACAATTCGAATTCTACTTCTATCTCTAACAAAAAAGTTCTGACATTTGAAGCGGCAGCTGCGGAGTCAGAATTGGATATGCTTCTTAATTCTTTCAGTGAGACTAAACTTGTTGATAATTCTGGCTTAATTTCGAAAAAACCCTCTGATGATTTCCATAGAGGAGGTTCTCCATCTCTGCCTCATGCAAGAAAGGTCATTGATTCACCCAAATATGCAGCAGCCATTACTTCCAGCTTCAATGACATACTCGATGATTTATTACAAGAAACATCCATGACAGGCAACCAAGATGTCGATTCATCAAAGCCTGCAGCAGGTAATTCGGCCTTGGATGATTTACTTGATGATTTATTACAAGAAACATCCACAATGGTGAAACCTACTAGGGATGTTAAGGCTGCCCCAGACAACAATTTTCAGTCGTCTCCATCGTCCCAACCAGTTGTCTTAAAGTCAAAAGTCTTGAATGATTTTGATGCATGGTTAGATACGATTTGATGGGTTTTTTAATCAAGCAACCTTCACTCGTGTAAACTATGCTGTTGTATAAATTGCTGATAAAATATGGCTTTTGCACTTCCTTTCCAATTGTTTAATACCAAGTTCTTTGTTCCACGCTTTTGGAGCTGAAATACATATGTGGTATGTCCGGTCAATCCATGATGTATCGGCTTTCCTTCGGGGTTGTGTAGGGTGTGAACAAGACTTACTACTAGCAAGTTTGACTTGAGTAAAAACCCAAATTCGGTTCAATAATTTTTGAGTCGAGCTCAAACTCGATTAACTTAAGCTATTGAGAGAGTAAAATTCAAATATCTTAATATTTAACTTGAAAAATTTGAATTTAATCAAGTTTTTTTATTCTTATTCAACATTAAAAAATTTTAATTTAAATTCAAATATAAATAAACGAGTTTAAATTTCAACATAATAATTAAATTTATTTTTTAACTAAATAAACAAATTCAATCTTGTTTAATTAAACAAACTTAAGCTTTAAAAATGAAATTCAATTAACATTGGCTTAAGTCTCCAATTTCGAGCGATCAGAGTTAATCCAAGCCTAAAATTGTTGGTGTCCACGAACAGCACCTTGCTTGGATCCACGCAGCCGATGCTCTTCAAGCTTTCGAGTGATCGGAGCTGCTGACGGAGCCCGCATTACTCCTATTCATTTGATTCTTTTTCCCTTTTATGTTTTGCTATGTCCTTTCTCTCAAACTTCTAAGAAAAGTTAGCTAAGACTTTGATGATATTCATATATATAGAGAGTGAAATCAATAAAAGTTAAAAAATGAGAAATCTTAAGCTGAGTGCTGAAAAATACACTGAAAACATTCAAACTTGAAAGTGGTAAGTGGCAGCGGAAGAACCTTTCTTGACCAATGAAAACGATACGGGAAAATTACACTTTTTGTCGATTAAAATATTAAAATATTAATTTTATATTAATATTTATATATTTTTATTATTGAATAATAATTTAAACTAAACTAAATTAAATCAACCCAAATCGTTAAAAACTTTGTTTAAGATCCAACAACCTGACATAAATAAATCTAACCACTGATCACTGCTTGATAAAATATTCCAAGTATTGTGTTTAACCTTTTTACCACCTTTCATATTTAGGAATGAGCAAGGCTCAAGATTAAAACTTTAAAAAATCATAAGCTTCCAGAACAGAAAACACTTCTTCGGATCGTGAGCCTGGCGAGTTAAACCATTCCTCTACCCTGCTTTTTCCCCTTCTCTTTCACTACTCCCACCTAGGTTCCCGGCTTTGGTTGCTTGGCCAGGATAGAACCAGCGCTTAGTAAGTGGCGGCCTTATAGAGGTTGGAGCTATGAAGCTTACCTTATTATTATAAAATAAAAAAGGAGAAAGGACTTTCTTGTTTTAGCAATTGCGAATGAGCAAGTAGCGGGCGGCAACCAAAGAGGTCCCGAGACTGACCGCAATTGCAGGAATAGGTTGACTTTATTTCATTTTTTTTTTTTTATGGAAAGTGAAGGTCGTTTCGTTTAGTATGAGATCGCTTCACACCTTACAGTGCTTACACCTCTCGCCTATCGATCACTTTCGAAACTTCAATTTCTCGGCATCCAAAACCATGCAAAGAAAAAAGAAATCGGCATGGAAAACATAAAGGGTGAATTCACAAGCATCATCCATCATAAAATTCAAGTAACCCTAAATAAATAAATCGTACAAAAATAAAACGCGAAAATTATGCCATAACCTGCACATGTTCTGACATATACACCAAAATTTTCCACTGAAAACAAAGATGCACTCTAAGTTTAAGAGTCAGTGGAGACTTTAAGTTATGAACCAAATTCATGGAATTCAGCACAAACATGCGAACCCCATTATTCGCAGAAGCTATTTTACTAAAAATTTTGCTGTGCTTGCTAGGGATAAACAGTTTATTGTTTAAAATGGAAGCACCTAAACTTCTTATTTTCAATCCTAAACCCGAAAACAGGTTAAATACCCGAGTTTTGATGCAACAAAGCAATTTCATTTTACCTTGAACTTGCTGCTAACGGAATCATATCTTGGGACGTTAATGACTGCAAAACATAAACAAAACCAGCGAGTTAATCTAAAATACATTCTAATAAAACAAATGATACCTGGGTTTTAAGTTTTTGAATAAACAGAGAACTACCGTTCCCGTATGATGCCATTGTGAGAGGAGAAGACAGAAGCTTCTGCACTACTGAAGAAATATCCTTCAGGGTAATTTCATCGACAGCCTTCAAGAAATGCCCCACGGGTTTCCTGATAGATTTGAAACAATTTTATTAGGAAGAAGAAATATCATAATAGGTTTCAGTGTCATAGCCCACCATGGAAAAGGCCAAAAGCTAAGAATCTTATAAACAGTTATACCTCTCACCATACGTCAAGATTTGTTTACCAATATCTTCTGAAGCAACTGTCTGCGAAAAAAACACCTCATAAGTGCATTCAACCACTATCATGAGACTAAAGAAAACAGTTACATACTCTGGATTCCAAATTCATCAAAATGGCAGACTTGGTTGACTGTTTAGCACGGTCTAGTTCTTTCTGCTCAACTGCAAAGAACACCATGAAAAGCATTTCAATAACAGGCCAATGAGTCAATGTTGAAACAAGGACCAAATAATTGCCGTAATATAAAAAGCAATCAACCTTGTCCAGGTGTTGCAACAGCAATAAGCTCCTTGACAGCAACATCAATGGCAGTTGGTACAAAATCAGAACCCTGAGTCCAGAAACATAAGTATCATCAAGATTAGTACTATGATGCAGACAGTGTCTACACAACTGAAATCTAGAATCAATTTAGTTAAAGGTCCAAAAAAGGAGTGCCGAGGGAACAAGTGGGTAATGAATATGCAATGATTGGTTACGCCAAGAAAACCTTCAAATGCATGTCATAATGGCCACGTAACCAAGCCAATTACTAGCATTTAACAAATACATCTCTTGCATGAACATCGGCTAGTGCTGATTTGGTTGTGAGAGTCGCTAACATCATTTTACAAGGAAGATGCCAATATGATTCTCCCATGGCTGTAAAAGTCACTAGCATTTGACGTCATTTTCCATGCTAACATCTTTTAAACAATCACGAGCTCTACTATCCAAGAACTTTTCTAATTCAGATCTACTAAAGGCAATATGAACTCCAAATTAAGAGCAGACTTACAGTTGTTGCTTGAATTCCAAATAAGCCAGTATGGTTGTAAATGCTGTTGAATGCTGAAAATGACTGAACTTGTGGATACTCATTCAAGACGCGAAGATCTGCTCAGAATATAATCAAAACACTCTCACACCAAATTATAAACATTGGCCAAATTAGTAAAAGAAATGGGGTGTCTAGTTGCAGAAGAGATTCGCAAATAAAGTGATGCACCAAAATAACAAAAAAAATTTTTACACCTTGCACTACAAATATAACGTGTCTTAGACTGAAAGATAAAGAGTATATGATAAAATTAACTTACACAGTCTTGAATACATTCCTTTTCCAGGGCCACCGGCTGAAAATGATCCGCCTCCTCCCATTAGAATCTAGAGAATAATTACTTATCAATCTTGATATATTGAAATCATGGAGTAACCAGGGAGAACCAAAAAATGCAATAAAAAATCAATCAACCAAGATAGCACAATCCTAGCAAAATTTTTATGAACTACATCACAAACTGAAACATGGCAGAACAAGAACATAGAAGAGGTAGAGAAATGCAATGTTGAAACCTGAAGAACAGTTAGAATTATATCTTCCTTCTCATTGTGCCAGCCACCAGGAAGTTCAAATGCAAGAGCAAAATGAGTTTGATCCTGCGATTGAAAATCATTAGCAACTCAAACTGGGAAGCAATATAAAAGCAAAACTCATTTTAAGTATTTAGATATGTACCCCTGAATCAGCCTGGCAATGATAATCTCCTCCAGTATACACGGATTTTGGTTCCTGAACACGAGGAATATTGGGAAGGTCCGACAAAAGTGGTTCTGCAACAGATAACAGTTCTTCATGTTCAACACCAGTTGCTGCCAGTACCATCCGGGAAGCAGTAAAATTTTCCTAATATTTTCATAGCAAATCAAGCTTACTAGTGAGGAAGATGCACAAACATCGGGTAAATCCTAAGTAATATGACACAATTGGCAGCGAAAGTATAACAAATAAAGTTTATTCAGACTCACCGCAACAAAATCCTCCAAAACTGTACCATTCAATAGATTAATTGCAGATTCTGGGGCTAAAAGTGGATTTGCCAATGCACCAGAATAACCAGCTGAGTGAATGGCTTCTAAGAGCAAGCCATGAGGATTCTTTGCAGCTTCAGCAATTTCCTCTTTCACTTTCTGAAGCTGCAGAAGGTAAAATAATAAATTGTTATCTCACAAGGGCATTTCATCGGAAACTCCACAGAACTATTTAGCACAAAAGCAGCAAGATTAAGACATTTTACCTGTTCATTCACCTCCCAATCCAAGAAAGCAGGGTTTCTCACACAGTCAATAAGCAGCTCTACCATTTCAGGAACATAAGTCTTCAAAGCATCAAAGGTATATGCAATCTGCTCCCGAGAAACTGCAGCATTCACATTGCCACCGATTGCCTCTACTTCCCTCACAATACGCAAATGGCTTCGGTTTGTCGTGCTTTTGAAGGCCATACGCTCAAGTAGGTGTGAGACCCCAAATGAGGCTGGTGACTCATAGATTGAACCACAGTCAACATATAATCCTAAGGATGCTGCAGGACTCTGCTTAGCAAAAAAAAAAAAGAAAAAAAAAAGCCAATTCCTCAATGAACTAGAAAATTAATTCCCTACTAAAAGAAGAGACCTTATATAGGAAAATATTCTTCACAAAAATATCCACACGTACTGCCGAGGTTTCCGAAGCAATTTTGAGGCCATTCGGCAGAGTTGTGATCTTAGTTTTACCAGGTTCAACATAATCAGGCAATGAAGGTGGTAAGGCAACACCTGGTAGGGGAAAATCTAGTGATGGTATGGATTTGGATTGACTCCCAGTCAACCAACTTAAGAGGCCGCCTGAAGAGGACGATGTTGTCACAACAGCACTTGAACTTGCAAGCCTTACAGGTAATCTATGGCATGTGCGACCCTATACTTGCATTTTGATTCAAAACATAGCACATTTCCAAGCAGTTAGACCATCAATATGTGAAAAAGTTTACCAGATAAATCACAACTAAAGAATCAATAAAGATGCATATAAAGCAGCATAACATCAATCCCAGTTGCAATAATAACCCTTTTGAAGTTGATAAGTCTAACTTGTTGAAGTTTAAAAAAATTTCCTCCCGAGCAAATAAAACAATTATAAATGAAACAAGCAGAAGAAGAAATATCAATAAAAAAAGAAATTTTAAAATTTTTTTGGCAGGTTTCCACCCTAATAGCTATAGCCAGATCTAACTAAAATTGTTAAGACATGGCCAAACCCTTTGGTTAAGTATAAATTAGGTGATGGACAGATTCATCTTGGACAAGCTTCCTTTTCCAAGCAGATTCAGCTGTTGAGATCTTTCTTTGCCTAGCACTACCAGCTTCAAGCAAGTAGTTGGATAAGCCTAGATATCAGATGTTCCCCTGCTCTTTCTTTAAAAAGGTCTAGAAAAAGTCATTGCAAGTCTCTCCAATATATATATGGGTCAGAATTGATCCTCAGAATTCCAATGGGCTAAAAAAGGGTCTCAAAGGAATCGATACCCAATTGGATTACATTATATTATTAATCAATAATTTTAATTTAATTTGACTTTTAAAATATCAATATTTTAATTATAAAATAAAAATTAAATGAGCATATAAGCTCAAGGTTTTGAATGTGTTAGTCGAGTTTGGATCCGTCCAACCTAATCCACATGCACCTAATCTTCCTCTAATTTAATATTTTCAATAAAAATGTTTTTCTTTTGACGTACATAGAAATAACA
>JBBYHM010000026.1:19163807-19243716 GCA_038381775.1 Adansonia rubrostipa
AATTATTTAATTATAATTTCTTCATATTTATTTTTAGTATTAAATTCAGGTTCGGGTTCAGGTCGGGCTCGGGTTCAACTTTTTTCAGGTTCGGGTCATTTCGGGTTCGGATCGTTTCGGGTTCGGGTTCTTTCGGGCTCGGGTCATTTCAGGTTCGGGTCATTTCGGGTTCGGACCATTCGGGTTCGGGCTGTTGACTTTTTGATCAAATCAGATTCAGTTCGGGTTCGGGCTCGGGTTTTTTCGGGTAGGTTTTCGGGTTCAGGTTCATTTTGCCACCTCTACATATTATCAAGATTTAGATAAGTTTTAAATAAAATTATTCAAGAGTCGAGTAGTTCGTTCGGTTTGATTTAAATTAAGTTAAATTTAGAGATTTTTTTATTAAATAAATTATGATGTTAGTCTTTATACTATCTCTAAATTTGATTTTTAATTTCTATACTATAATTCTTTTAGATTTAATCATTTTATTATACTATTTTAAAAAATTTTGATCTAATTAATAATGTTATTAATGGTATTACTTTTCTTCTATTATAACATAGACATTGACTTGCTAATGTGACAGGCTTGGTTAGCAAAATTCTCCAGGTAAATGATGCTATTATTCCGTCCTTCTAAAATGGTTTTAAAATTTTTTTTATTCTTATACATTTTAAGATTTTAATCTAATTTTTAAAATATTAAAAAATAATTAAAAATATTCACGTCAAAGGAAGACTTGATTATATTTATGTTAATAGCATTAGTAGAATATATTTTATTAATATAAATATTAAAAAGAGTAATATCTATTAGAAAAAAATATTAAAATATTAATACTATTAAAGTAGTAATATTTTAGTTAATTTATAAGTTATACTTAAACAATATCGATAAAAAGACCAAACCACAAATACTGAAAATAATAATAATTTTAAAGACAAAATTAGCACCGAAACAATAATGATACCTAATTAAATGCATTTTTAAAGACAAGCTCGGAAGTCACGTGAAAATAAATTTTACGTTATAGTAATATAAATATTATTAATAAATTGAAAATAAAATCTCTATTCTAAAGATTGTTCTTTAGAATTTCAAAAAAAAAAAAAGAGCTATCTTTTAGTACGAGTACTCCCTAAACCTGTAATTTATTTTTACTCGAATCATATCTTGAAAATAATTTTTATGTTCAAACTTAACTTGATTTGATATGATATATAATTATGTTAATAAAAATTACTTTATTTAGTTTCTAAACTAAAAAATAAATTCTCAAAAAATTATATTTATATTATAAACTAAATTAATAATTAATATAAGTAATTTAAAAATAGAAAATAATAATAATAATAATAATAATAATAATAATAATAATTACGTAGTATCCATACAAAATTTTTTAATTACATTGTATCCATATATATATATATCTACTGTACCTGCCTGAATCACATATGATTTGAAGAATTTTGTGGGTTCATGGATCGAGGCTTAACATAGAACTTTATAAATTTTAAAAAATTAAAAATACGGGTTAAAATATTAGATTTTAATTATTTGTAAAAACATATCAATTGCTGAAATTGATGATAAAAGAAAAAGATATCTTATATTAATTACTCACGTATTTTTTTAATTATATGTATCTATAAGATTAATTTAAAAAATCAGTAAGGATACACAAGAATAAATAATTTTTATTGAAAACATTCTTTTAATGAACTCCCTCAGAATTTTTATAGTAAATGGAATGTACAGAATTATTATTAATCAAATATTACAAAGCTCCGATATCTATTATCGATCAGAATTGGATCATAACGAAATTTCGATCTATATTAATACCATAATATAAGATTTAAGAGGAGGTTAGAATTAGAGATCGATAGAAATGCAAGGATATCGGCTTGTGTAAGTAGGAAACAAAAAAATATCTATTCTATTTCTATCATTAGCTATGGGTTCGAATCTAACAGAAATTTTAGAGAATGTTATCTACCTTGAAATTTTCTTGTCTTTCTTGACCGAGAAGGAAAAAAAAATGGTTCAAAAGAAAATGCCATTCCAAAGTTTTATCAACAATTTTCTTGTGTCGACGAGGATTCAGTATTTTTTGAATCCTTGTGTAAGGAATTACAAAAAAAATTCTTTTAGCAAAGATGTGAATTAGGAAAGATTGGTTGACGAAATATGAAACACAGACTAAATCTTTATATATCTTAGAACAATACATTTTTGTTACTGCAAGATATATTGGTAGTTGCGGATCATTTGATTGGAATGAAATTTGGAATGGATACATTTGACAATATAAATCATTTGACAAAAAAAGCGTATTCGTTCTGTAACGAATCTCTTACGAGATCAATTCAGATTGGCTTTGACTCATTTAGAAAATGTAGTTAGAGGTACTACACGCGAAGCAATTAGGCATAAATTGATAACGTCTCTTCAGAATTTGGTAACTTCAACTCCATTAAAAATCACTTATGAATCTTTTTTCGGATTATACCCATTGTCTCAAGTTTTGGACTGAAAAAATCTATTGACACAATATATTCCGTGCTCCAAATACTAGAATGATTATTCGATAAAATAAAACTACGTGCTCCAAATACTAGAATGATTATTCGATAAAATAAAACTATCTCGATTAGGATAATAGACCCATTTTCTGTACTATCAATAGGATCAATTATAATAAGTCATACACTCATATTCCGAAAATTCAAAAACAAATAAATTTCACAATCAAACTATCAAAATAGATTGGGCTAAAAAAATCCGAGAACTAAATATATATATATAGAGACATACAAAAAGTATATGTATATATATATATATGTGTATATATATATATATATATATATATATTACGTAACATCCCAAATCCTCTATACAACTTCGAATGTCTGGTTTGAGAGTTTTATTTCAATAATAATAATAATTTATGTTTCTAATTAATGTTCATTTGATTAATGCGGGCTTTGACTTGGTTTTCCTCTTGTAAACTATACATGTTTTCAAGATTTAGATAAGTTATAAATAGAGTTATTTAAAGGTTAAACAATTCGTTTAATCTAATTTAAATTAAATAAAATTTATAGATTTTTTATGGATAAATTTTGCTGTTAGTTTTTATACTATCTTTAAATTTGAGTTTTAACTTTTTACTATAATTTTTTTTTTTGGATTTAATTTTCTTATTATATTATTTTAAAATTTTTAATCCAATTGATAACAATGTTACTTTTCTTGTTGACGTGATTATTGATTGTGCTTACTTGACGAGTTTAGTTAATAAAATTGTTTATGCAAATTGTGTTATTAGTTTCTATACTTATACAAAAATGCAGATTTAGTTCTTCTACACTGATTTTAAAAGTTTTTTATTCCTGTACATAATAGTATTCATATTATAGGAAGACTGGATTATATTTATATTAATATTTAACATAATAGTATTAGTACAATATATTTTATTAATAAAAATATTAAAATGAGTAATATTTATTAAAAAATATTAAAATATTTATATTATTAAAGCATTGATATTTTAGTTGATTTATAAGTTATACTCAAACAATATAAATAAAAATCAACCAAATCTCAAATACTAAAAAATAACTTCGAAAAACAATTTAGTGCAAAAGCTATAAGGAGACTCGATAGAATTTTAAAAGTCACGTGGACATAAATTTTACATTATAATAACATAAATATTAATGATCGACTGAATATGAAATTGCTATTAAAATAACGTAAATTTCAAGAAAAAAGAGCTATCCTTTAGTAAGACTGACAAATTGAATGGGCTTTTAAAGGCTGAAGAGTTAGTGAGTGAAAGCAGAGAATTGGGGGTTGTATTTGCTGTGGTCAGCAAAATAATAAATACCACTAAACAGGAAAATTTGAAGGAACAGCCCAAGGAAATTCAGAAATTGTTAGCGGAGTTTGCTGATTTGGTTAGTGACTCTTTGCCACAGGGGTTGCCACCTATGAGAAGCATTCAACACGCTATAGATTTGGTGTGAATTTAATTTTACTTAAATCATACCTTAGATATGATTTTTGTGCCCAAACTTAACTTAATTCAATACGATATATTATTATATTAATAAAAACTACTTTATTTGAGTTTAATTGAAAACTTTTTAAAATAAAAAATATTTAATATTTTAATTTAAAATATTTCTCGAATATTATTATGCATAAATAATTTTTTATATTTTAATAATAAAATATAAATATTAACAAAAATAAATAATAACTTTTAATAATGTGAGTATTTTTAATATATTTCAAAGATTAGATCACAATTTGAAATCTTGAAAAATATAAAAATAAAAAATTTTTAAAATCATTATTATTTTTATATAAGGACTAAGAGCAGCATTTGCCTGAAAAATTTTACTGACGAAGCTCATCACATGTCAGCATTTTTAACGTAAGAAAAGTAACACCATTATCAATCGGATAAAAACGTTTAAAACAAGATATAAGATGATTATAGTAGAGAGACTAAAACTCAAATTTAGAGATATTACAAGGAGCAGCAGAATTTCCAGAGTCCTTTTCTTTTTGGGCCGAGCTGGTTCAACTGAATTATTGTTTAATAAATAAATAATTTTATTAAAATTTAATTATAAAATATAAAAATATTAATATAAAATAAATTTTTAATTTTTTTGAGCAACATTCAAGTTTACGAGCTTAGGAATATTTGAGCTTAACTAAAAAATTTAAAAACAAATTAAAATCGTAGCCCGGCCCATACCATAAACAACTCTAATCCACTAATCCACTGATTCTCAGGCCATCCTGCCTTGATCAGTTAGTGCTGCCAACACCTTCTATTTCCCTTAACTGTCCTCCGGCAGAAAGAACCATTTCTGGTGGGTGCTCCACAAACGGATGAACAACCGCCGCCATAATTTGAAGACTGTGGACTGAAATTACTACTACTACTATTACTACTACTAATGCTGCCACTATAATTTAAGTGCTGCCAACATCTTCCGTTTCCCTTAACTGTCCTCTGGCAAGAACCGCCATTGCAGGTGGCTGCTCCACAAATGGATCTGCTACTACTGCTGCTACCATAATTCCGGTTATGTGAATCGAATCTTGAATCCACGTCGAATATATCGGATGTGCTCTTTGCATCGAATCCAGAAAGGAGACTACTAACCTTCATCCCTTTATTATCCTCACACCTAACTCTTCCTCTAACAGGTTGCTTAGTGCAGAGATATTCATCACCTAATTCCAGCCCACATACAGTATCACAGCGCTCATTGAAAACAGGCCCTAATGGGGAAACTCCGGTTTCCAGTTTTTCGGATAGGAAAGTTTCAGAGGATTTCTTGTCAAAACCCGCAGCTTCATTAGCGTATGAACTGAAAACTGCATATGGCACTGTCTGATATCCTCTTACCTCGGAGTTGGAGCTGCAAATTCTTCTCCCTTTATGCAAATCACACCTCTTTCTCCCTGAAACTGGCTGCCTTCTACAAAGAGAGCCATCATCCATGGCAACTCCACAAATAGGAGTGCACTGCTCGATTTTGGGATAGTCCCCGGCCATTGAAGGCACTAAGCCAAAGCTCGGAATCTGTACTCTGTGAACATCGAATTCTCCATTATCAAGAACATATTCCGAGCATGCCTTATGCGGTTGTGATTTATCGCTTGTACTCAACCTTGCGGCGTAACCTTTCGTTTTCTTGCCCTTGTGTTCGGCACACCTTTTTCGTCCTTCGGCAGTCGGCCTTCCGCAAATGGAACCATCATCTAAGACCACCCCGCAAGTGATGATAGTGTCATTCTTGTCGGAGCCACCATCATCCGAAACTAACCTAGGCTGGGATCTGCTGAACTTGAAAACTTGCCACAAAGAGTTGTAGCTCTCTCCATCAGCATATTTGCTGAATTCATTGTCCTGTGAAACCAGCTTGCTTGCTTTGATTTTGATGCCTACTTGCTTTTGAAGGTAGGGCAGATGCTTTCTTGAGAAATTAGCTAGCCTGGTAAGAGTGGATGCACGTTTATCAAGTTTCTGAAGGATATCATCATGACGGCGTTCACCATTAGAACCTTTATTCCATGCATAATCAAAGGTATTGAGCAGCTGAGCTTCCGTTCTCCGAGCGTCTGCCTTGTTTTCCATCTATTTAACAGGGGAAAAGAAAAGGATATTAAAAATTAGATCAGAAAGCGAAATTTGAATCTAGGCATTTTTCTGCCTATGAGTACAGAGAAGAAACTTATATTTTTTGGACTCAATGTAAGTGTTAGACGTAAATACGTGTCCGGTATGAATTTATATATGCAAATTGACCTTAGCAAGTCGTGCAATTATACTTTCACCGTTCTGGGTGCACAGTTTTCCTTTAATTGTTACCATTTTGACTTTTCTTGCATTAACATTCACAGTATTAATTGCTTGAATACTGCAACTCTCGATTATAGCCAGTAAACGGCTAATTGTAGCATAACTAGAAAACAGTAGAACTTCAAAAGGATAGGATCATTAACAATTCAAATGAAAGGTCAATAAAAACATCACCAATATGAACTTATCATTGTCTTTTTTTTTACTAAAACCTACTCCTGAAATAAATGACAAAGTTTACAGCCTCCAGATCTATGAACTTATATTCCAATTCAAAAACTCATAGTGTCCGATACTCACATTGGACGATGACATAAAGATACGATCCTCCAACGGTCTTCCAAATTAATGAAAACTTAAAAAATAAAAAAATTAAATATACCTGCATCAAGTATTTAATTGTATTCGATACTCGTACTCGAGTACAAGTAACATAGCTCATAGATTGCAAAGCAAGTTGAAAGCTATCAAAAAACTGAAAAGAAATATACTCACAGGAGCCCATCTATACACTATCGAGTAGCCTCTAGTAAAAATGTCCTCAAAGCATCCACACACTTTTTCTCCAGAGTCATTTCTACCCAGATGAGCACCTGTACGGCCATATTGTTGGAGTCTTGTCCTGACATTGTCAGCCTCCCCAAGATAAACCACCATAACCTTGTCTGGGTCAAGCCTGCCAGGATTGTCCCTGCTCGAAGATCCAGTACTGTATATAGCAAGCTCATAGAGTCCTGAGCTTGAACTTCTGGGAAGATTTTCAACCCTGTATCTGGAAACTCCTTCTTTCCCCACTGAATAATCTTCCCAGTCACGAGGACCAATAAGAACCTAAAAACACATGAAAAGAAAACAAAAGAAAAAAAACAGAAAGGATCAAGGATTATTAATCAAGTTTAGACTGGGTATAGATTACTTTCTAGAATGCACTGCTGTAATCCTGTAAAAAAACCAGTTGTTTATGCATTTGATTAAATATGCTAATTAGATGGGAAAAAAAGGGGGGGAGAAGAGATCCTTGAAGTTTGAATGGCACCTTCCATTTGGAGAATTGAGAGTCGTGCTTGGTCCGATTGTGATCTTCTCGCTTCAGTCTGGTGACTACATCGGCCAATCTAGCCACTTCCATTGGCATCGATTATTTTCCGTCCTGGAAAAACGACCGTTGTCTTTTGATTGCGCCACTTTATAACGGGCGTCTTCATTTTAAAATGACCAAATTGCCTTTGTTTCCTTCTTTGAAGTTACTACTAAAATACTTTGATCCTTAAAGCTATCCTGAAAATCCCTTGGGCTCCAAGTAAACCTCTCCATAATCGGGCAGCCCATTTAACTTGATATACTTATATTAGCCCAGTTTGAAAAAGATCTTAAAATTATTTATAAAATAAAAATTATTTAAATTTAATTAAATAAGTTAATATAAAAATAATTTTTTAATTTTTATTGTTACTTTAAATAATATGCATTTTTAGGTCGACGACATCCAAATTTGAATAAAGAAAAAAATTTGCTCGAACCGTATCTCCGCTCCATGTATAAGTCTGGCTCTAAGTCCAATCCAATTAAGACTTTACTCTTTATCTTTTTACAGATGCTTTCCTTTCTAAGTTGTTTAGCTACTTTTAGATTTAATAATTCATGTATTTATTTTATTTTTTTATTTTATTATGTATTATCTTTTTTTTTGGATGTGTTTTAATTATTTTTTCGTTATATATAATCATATTGTGACTAAAATTATCAAATATCAGAATTTAAAATTTTAAATTCCAAACTTAAATGTCACCTCATTTTAATTATCAAATACCTGAATTTAAAGTTTTGAATTTCAAACTTAAATGTCACTTCGTAAAAATGATTATATAAATTAATTACCAATCATACCTTACTTATTCTTTAAAATCTTTAAATGTTACTTCGCAAAAACGAATATATAAGCCAATTATCAGATATAGCTTGCTTATTCTTTAATATCGTCGGACAATCAAATGATCAGCTTCCCTATATTCGTGTTCTGGTTCAGTTGCAAAACGAAGACCGTTGCTGGTGATTTGGACTAATTAAGGCTAACTGAGATTTCCACGAATGTCAAAGCTCGAGAATAATTTAGTGTTCACTTTAGTGTAATATATAGTCTAGAGTTCATCTTACCTTATCAAAATTACAAAGATCAGCCCCATTGGCAATAAAAGGTGACTAAATATAGGGGTTAAGATGTGAAAAAAATTTAAATTTTTTTGTTTAAAATTAAATTTGACACAGTTATCTCAAATTATTTATATTTATTATTCACGATTAACAAAAAATTTAAAAATTTATTTTATAATTAAATTTAAATAAAAATATTTTTTTAATTATTAAATATTAATTTGAGTCAAGTTAAATTGATAAAAGATATGTTCAAAACCCAATCCATGAACAAATTTAATTGGCAAAATGTAATGGGCATTCAAATGAAAGTATGAACTTCCAAAGGTTCACGTGAACTTACGTTATTCGGATTTGGAATGAGTATCAAACATATATAATTAATTTTTTAAGTTTATTCATACATTTAGAAGATCATACCTTATATTTATATCCGAATGTGTCAAACACAAATATTTTAAGTAAATTATTAATAATAATATTTATGTTCCTCATTAAGGGCTCATTTAATCCAGTTTTGCAATCAAGATTTAGCCAAGTCCCTAGTATGAATACCATGAAAATTAACACTAAGTTACAAAAGTACCTCCTCAAAATATATATATTACTATGTGAAATAAAATTTTTATTTTACAAGCTCAGGGTGCAGTCGATATCTACAAGAACAAAAACATGAACAGATACACTTGCAATTTGTAGGTAGAAAAGAAGGCTGAAATAGAACAAATAAACCAATCAATTGAAGGAAAAGGGAAAGAATTGTAATGAATTACCTTATAAACGGACACTATTTGACAAGGCCAGCCACGATGACGACGATGAGGAGGATCATACTTATATCCGTGTTCATATATTGGTGCTCGCTAGTCTTGCTTGCTCAGAAATTCGCATAACGGATGAATAGCACGTTTAAGCACCTGTTCTCCAAAGTATAAGAACCTCGTCAGGTAAAAGGCTGAAATTGGCATTTTTTGGGTTCACGTTACATTTTAATGTCATCATGAATCATGAGAGCCTTGGACCATCAAAGTAATTCGCTTCACGCTGTCTGCCCAAAGATTATCTCCTTTAAAACCAATCTGGGAGGAGAAATCATATTCTTGAACAAAACAATATCACTGTTTTACTATGAAGTTCGTATTCAAAGGCGAGGTTGATTACCTCCGTTGGACTATCAGCCAGGAACCACCGCAAGAGCACGCCAAGATGAACAACAGCTGGAATCAGCTTGAAAAGCAATGGAGTAGTCACCTGCATGTTAATCTTATGAGCACAATCTGAAACTTAATAGAAACCCAGTTCGGTGCTTTACCGAAGAGTTGCTACTCTTAACAACAAAAGAACTTCGTTAAATTCGCTAGTTGCAGCTAAATCAGGCACTTAAAAAGTACAAGTTTCCATTCTGATCGGAAAATGCTTAAACGAATTGCATCGTTTCTGTTAGAATATTGTTCTTGAACCTATACGAGAAAAAGCAACTGCAGCAAGACATTTATTGCCGTTGTCCATTTTCAAACTACCTTCTTGTTGCATGTTCAGTCCTCGCAATCAGAATATTTAAACACAGAGAGAGTCTAAAATGTCTTTTATTTTCTCTTTTTTTTTTTTTCCCCTTCTCTCTTGAAGAAATAGTGCCAAATTCTAATGCAATCACTTTTACGGCTCACATACCAAACTAAGCACTGTCTTGCCCAGGAGTAGCAGGAAAAGTTTACCCTGCAGTAATGACAAGTTTAGCGATGTTGTCGTCGGTAAGGATGCCACAGAAAGAGAACAGAAAAAGAAAAAAAATGAAGCACTTGTGTTCATATCAAAATGTATGTCCGTCTATGTTAGTCAGATTTGAGTGTGATTTTTTATATGGGTATGTATTCAACGTAAGTATGTTTAAATTTTTTTTAAATTCTTTTATGTATTTAAAGGATTTTTTGAAGATCATATTTTCAGGCCTATTTCAAAAAATGTACAGAATACTAGTGTCAAACATGGTTACTTCAAAAAAATTGAAAAGTCTGGGCAACACATATGACCCTAACATTAATAACACTTCTAAATTAAGTAAATTCATCAGTCAGATAATTTGGGGAGAGACTCTGGCAACCTCAAGGTGGCTGGAATATGGGGGGTGACGAGTGAAAGAGAATCAGCCACATAGTTAGTAGTAACTTCAATTTATATGAAGAATAAAGCAATTGATTTCAAACCTCTACTAGATGAAGATTAGATGAGCGACTCAGAAGAACAAAAGCAAATTCCCCAATTTGGGCCAAAGACATCCCAACCTAAAAATCGAGTTGAAAGGAACTAAGACCCGTTTACAGAATGATGTTAAAACAAATGCCGGTCGTATGCTCAACTCATACAAGAATCGAGGTTTTGTTGTGGTATCTAAATCCCTTGACATCTGCAGCAACCACAATTGTTTTAATAGCAATCACCAATATTACAGTTGCTAGCAATATAACGACGCGATTTCAAAGGAAATGCACATGAATCAACATCCCAACGCTGACAAGGAAAAGAGCAGCGAAGAAATTGCGAATGGGAATCAATGCATATAAGGCAGGAACACCATAGTATCAAATAGGAATCAATGCATAAAAGGCAGGAACACCATAGTAGCATACCATATTGTATAATTTCAGACTACTAACAACAAAAAATGAATAAAAAAAGTTCAGATAAACCGATATCTGAACTCACATGCACAACAACGCACTCAAGCATGCATCATAAACCAAATTAAAGGAAAATAAGTTCTGGTAAGTAGAAAATACCAACTAAAACCCTAGAAGGCCACGCCAAGATGCTTAAAAAGGTGCCTGATGGACACAAGACATGGCTAACGCCACAACTATTAAAGGCAGGATTCCGAATTACCTTTCTACAAGAATCACTCATCTTACAACATCAATAATTGCTCAGTCTGGAAAGAGATTACAATATTTACTCTGCGTAGAGATGGTCAATAAGCTCAAATACAGTAATATTCTAAGTAGGAAATTAAACTATTTTTAGATCATACGTAAATCTACCTCAGGATGCAAAACATTTGATCATAAACGAGACCACAAGAGAAGCATAACAAAAATAATCAGGCATTGAAAGTTCCAGAAAGGGCACACCAAAACTAGAAACCTTACTTGTTCAAGCGAATGCTGACCCAGATCAGTGGTTGATATCATCACACCCGCAACGAAGGAACCCAGCTCAAAGGCTTAGACCCAGCTGGTCACTACACTGGAGTATCACAACAGGCTAGTTAAGTATATGCATATACACATGAATGTAGATTGCTAACTGAGTGAAAAGGTGCATGGGCCTTATTGGTTGAAAAAGAAAAGTTGAAAGAATAAGAAGGTAAAAAAAGTGCAGCAACTCATGCAATAAAATGACAGATACTTTCTGAGGTTTATGTTGCAATTAGATGCAAAAGTTAATTGCAATGCAAGAAGTAAGAAGGAAATGAGCAAACCCAAGCAAAAGGCCACTGATGCCAACTGATAGAGCTCATTAGTCTGTGCAAATTAATATTTGCGTTAATAAATGGTTGCATGGATTAAAGAACTAAAAAATAAGACACATTACCTGGGATGATAGGCTTATCATGAGCCTAAGAAACCATGGCAGACAAGTCCGAGATAATATTGTTAAAACGGCCAGAATGTGATTAAAACCACCAACCTGAAAATCGAAGGAGAAAATTTATCATTAGAAAACTACGAAAAGTGATGATATTTGACTCAACTCAATAAAAGGGAGCTGATCCTGTAGATGTTTTATTCACAATTTAGTGATGGATAATATTCCTTGACGGATGCCAGAACTGCCACCTAGAACCGGAAGTAAAGCAAACAGCAAACCCACAGCACAATCCTGCCAACCATTACAGAACTTCACACTATCTAAGCACAAATGAAGTAAATATTCTTTCAACTGATGTGCTGACCAATAAAATAAATAGCTGTAGGATAAGAGTTCCAATTGTAACCTGACCATGAAGAGCACTTATACTATTCCTTTCCATCAAAAATTTCAAAACCTGGAACCATTAAAGAAAAAGCAGTCATCACAAGAGTAAAAGGAAACTGCTTGTATATGCAAAGCAAATATTTGCAGAAGTGATTCCTTGAGCAAGCACTTTTCTCTATCGAAATTGAGAAAATATCCTACCAGCTCAAGATTCTTGTGAACTGTATAAATCCAAGTTCTTATTCAAACATGCAGTTCATATAGGTTTACCACTTATTTAGAAGTCATAGACAGGAATGCACCAACAAAAACCCCCACATAACTGCAAAAAGCATGTAGCTGCATCCATCAATAACCCATAACTATAATACTCTGAGTGATGGGGAAGGAAATTACTATTAAGACTAGTACAAGACGAAAAAAATAGAAAACAGCACATCTTCTCCAATAAAAAAGGAGCACTTTAGTCCACATGCCAAATCGAACATAAAAATGAATAGGTTCTCACCCAACTGATGAAAAAGAGCAGATAATATATTGCCAGAGCCCCAAACAAAGATTGAATGATGCTCACTTATGAGGTTGTGCCAGATGTTTTATAACTCCGGTATAAGAATGATAAATCACAACATAAGAAATGTATCATTCACAGCTTATTAAGTTAAAAGTTGGAATATATGAACGCCACGTCCAGTTTTGAGCGCATACCACTAATGTGAGTGTAAAACAACCATGAAGACAGAAACTACAGAGACCAGTTATTCAAGCTCAAGACAGCCCCACAGCAGTATATATCTTCAGCACATGGGCCAGGTGAACACCGAACCTGTAGTGTCCACTAAAACAAATAATAGCGAGAAGCACGTTTCAACATTTATGTGGAACATTTGGAAGCAGTAAGCTAGCCTTGCAGAGCGCAATCTAAAATGGGATAGAATAATAGAAAACACTATGCTGTGGCGTGCGATAGAAAGAAAAGCAAAGAGCAAAAACTAATGGGGGAAAGAGACATGCAAAAGATAAACAGTTGAATCAGATGAGCCGTGAATACCTAAGAAGAAAAACTTCATATATCATGAGCAGCATGATGCAGACAAGAACCATGGACCTTGATTAGTGAAAATTTAAGAATATTAACTCTTTAATTGTCAATTTATGGATAAGAAATATCCAGCGGTCTCTCAAGAATATAATTAAAGCCTCAGTTCACTATTGGGTTAAAAATACAAACCTTATACAATAAAACTCAGAATCAAGAAATGCAAAGGTTATTATGTGGTATGATTTTATATATAAATAATTAACTTAAAACCATTTCTAACAATAACAGATATACCGAGACTGCTATACCACACAAGCACATGAATAGAAAAATTTGGAGAAGACCTCCAAGAACAGCAACTGCTCGAACAACACGAAGCTGCAAGAATTGTTACAAGGTGAGTACTATTGATCAAAGGAATGAATCTAATTGGGAAACTACAAGGCAACAAGCAAACCTTTGTTGTTGAAAACTCCAAGCCTATTGCAAAAAGAAGGAAGATTACACCAAATTGAGCCACTGTTTCAACCTGAATGCATGTACCAATAAGTGAAATTATTTAAAAATGAAAACAGAAAAGGAGTACTATACAAATTTGTAAGATTCTCTCACTACCACAGTAAATATGGTAGCTGTACACTATGCCACATCATGCTCATATGCTTGGCGGTGCTTTGGGCTGGTAGTTTAGAGATGCCCCGAAGTCCAGCCGTTTGTCCAAATCTAGAAGCCCGGTAAAATTAGGGTTCGGCTTAGATATAGGTCTTTAAGGCCGAATTACGTTTGATTCGGTCCAACATTCTAATAAATAAAATGTTCTGCACTTGATTTTAGTTTCAAACTATGTTTAGATTCAGGTCAATCCGATTTTTTTTAAAAACAATTTTTGACCAATCATAGTCGGATTCAACATGGGTGGTCTGATTCAGCCGTGAATTGGTCGAATTCTACATTAGGAAGTGAATAATGAGCGATTTTGGACCAATCGCAATTCGATTAGGCTTGACTGCTTGAGTGGCTGGATACAACTGTGATTGGTCGAATTTTCCAACATGGGAAAGGAAGAATGAGGAGAGGAGGAAAAGACAAACAATTTATTAAAAATAAAGAATAAAATTATAAAATTCTTTATTTTAAAAATATATGACGTGTGAGCACTTGAATATCTTTGTAATAGTGATGCAATAAATTTTTACTGCCGTTAAAGTAGAAGGATTATCAATTTTCTGCTACTTACAACAGAGCAACATGCATTTGTTACGTCAAGCATTCAAAAAGCAGGTAAAATGCTTCAATCCCGTATTGGTAAAAAAGAAAGATCTTGAACCATAAAAATGTAGGGCATTGCAGTGATGTTGTTGGGAGAAGGTAATTACTCGTAACAAGGAATATTAGAGTTAACCTTGGACTTTCCAATTTCTACACCACGTGCTCCAAGAGAGAGTAAGCAGGATGGGTCGCCTTGACAGGAGCATCACAAAATTAAAAGGGAAAAATAATTAAAAAGAGAAAATGTCACGTGAGAAAGGTATGCAGAGTACTTTAATCACACATCAAAAGCAAAAGGAAAGGCCTCGGGCTATATAAATATAGGTGCAAACAAGTACTTCGACAATGCCATCCAATATTCATATTGAACTTGTATCATAACCCTATCAACCCAAAACTGTTTTAGACATTGCAAATACATTCCAAGACTCAAATTATAATATTTTTTAACGTTTTTCCGAGTTCCGAAATTCAACTCATCTCTTTCAAGCAGCTCCCTAAACTCGAACCTAAATCAATCAAAAGTAAAGAGAAGTTTCATATAAAGGGAAATAAAATGTCATTTATATGTTGTTCCAAAGACGACCAGACAAATCTCAGTGATTCAATCCAAAGAACAATGTCAAATCGTTTGGTAAAAGATGAGGGGCCACCAAGGTAGAATTGTTTGTGCCAAAAGAAAGCTTAGTATCTTTTAATCTAATAACAGGCATTTAGTATATATATATGTAGAATAAAACAAATGCTTGCAAGCTTGCAGCAACCATCATCAAGATATTCTAAGGAAAGTGTGAATCCAATGTCAGCATCGCCGATCGACAATCATAAAACGACATTTTGATCTAATAAAAATTTTTTTCTTAGATTTAAATGAACCCATAAGTGTATTACATTTGACAATTAGACCTACTAAGGGTTAGGCTACCCACTTAGTTTGGCAAGTTTAACCTCTATGGATCAAGCTTCGATAAGATTTCTGTAAATTCAAATCGGCTCAAATTCAAACTTAATTTGTTTTAAGTGATAACTATTAAAAAACAAGCTTGATTCTTATATTTGACTTCACACTTGATTTTTTATAATCGAATTAAGTTCAATTTGATTTTTTTTCAGTTTTAATTAAAAATAATAAATATATATTAAAAATATAAAAACTCGATTTGACCCACGAGATATTTGAATTAAATATTATAATGTTTGAACTTGACTCAATTGATAACTCGAGCTCGAACTCTACTCAATAAAATTAAATTTTTTTAACCAAACACGAATAATATATGATAACAAATATTTTGATTACCCTTTAACTAAAAACTAATAAAAAAAAAGGACTAAAATTCATGGGTGTACAGCTGCCCTCACGAAAGGGGGAAGAAAAACTCATGCAATTGTACAAATCTTGTCTTTTATCCATCTGATGAATTATTAAAACTTGCTGACTGACAGAATTTGGAAACAGATTAAACAAATTATTAGTATGGATAATGATTTCTTTGTTTGTTTGTTTGGGAAATTGACTTCATTATTGGATCTCATAAATAATTCATACGTTAAAAGGCAAAAAAAAAACAGCAAGAAGCCATGGCCCCATTTTCTAGTTTTTTAAATTCATATTTATTCCATTTTTCAGTATAATTATGAGCTAATTCTCAATCGATACAACAGTGAATGATTGTTTGATTGAATAAAAATCAATAATTTATCTAATCTGAAACATATTATAAAATAAAAAAAATTTTAAATCAATAAAAAATTAATTAACGTAATTAAAAATTATTATATTTAATATTTATTTAATTTTAAAAATATTTAATTTAAAATTTAAAATTTTTAAAATAATCGATTTAATCTATTAATAAACAAGTAATTGAAAATTTCCTTCGATTTAATCACTCTCCGATTTTTTTCAAACATGATCCATCCATCATGAGTTTCTTGCTTTCACTCAACAAATCCTGTTCTGTCTGTTTTTGACCATAACATCAAGCGCACTTTTCCCACTTTTCCCATTCCTGTTAAATTTGGGAGACTTATAAATCAGATCATCCAACATAAATTTTTATAAATTAGTACTCTAACAAGAAATAATTACTAAAAAGAAAAAAAATCACTTCTAATACTTACTATAAGAATCTTAATTATAATTTCGCCCCCTTGCTAAAGCTATTGATGGTGAAAAAAAATGTGCCTAAAAGCACTGTTACTTCAATCTCCACTGAAAAATCAGCTTCGTC
Source organism: Adansonia rubrostipa (assembly GCA_038381775.1). Classification (NCBI taxonomy): domain Eukaryota; kingdom Viridiplantae; phylum Streptophyta; class Magnoliopsida; order Malvales; family Malvaceae; genus Adansonia; species Adansonia rubrostipa. The sequence continues at coordinate 19,180,858 of JBBYHM010000026.1, forward strand.
GTTCTTCACTATCCTATTTGACACTTTAATTTGTATTTAAATTTGATAATTTTAAATATAATATAATTATACAATAAAAATAAATAAATTATAATATAATATAAAAAATAATATAAATATATTTTTCATTTTTTTTCGCTCGTCTCTACTAAGTTTAGTAGAGACGGTGTAAACACCATTTTCTAATAATAAATTTTAAAAGTGATAATTCCCCTTTTTAATAAATTATTATTATGCGTAACCCAATTTGTAATTCCGTTGAACATTTACTTGCATGGAATATAACCAACCGTGGAATCAATCAATCAATCAATCAATCAATCTTTGCAGACAAATCTGTGCTAGGTACGGCATGCCGTTTTACATTTAAAACCAATTGGATTTGTTGTTTTACTTATCTTTGCTGGGTGATGATGATGATGATGATGATCACGGCATGTAAGTGGCTCATGGACTCCCAATTTAAAATTTTTTATTTATTTTTTAGTTCACATTTTAAAATAAAATTTATTTTTATATTAATATATTATAATTAAATTTAAATAAAATAATTTTTTATTATTTAATATAGTAAGTGAATCTCTCTTGAGAAATATATATATATATAATAAATGAGTTATTTATATTAATATAAAATTAAATTAGTTTTATATAATTTTATATTTTTTTATATTATTTAAATTAATTATCATATTACATATTATATTCATATACATTTTACACGTTAAATTTTAAATAAATTAAAAATATATAATTATTTATTCAATATAAAAATTTTTAATTGATTAGTATATATTAAAAAATAACACTTAATCGATATAATAAAAATATTAAATCAATAAAAAAATTTTTATACATAATAAATATAAATATATATTTTAATTTTATATAAAATTATATAAATATATAAAATTAATTTAATTATATATATTAAAAGTTAGTAATAATAGTATTTAATACTGTTCATGGGTGCCGTAAAACAACTGCCGTTATAAATAATTGCCACTCGCTTCCCTCCATCTCCCCCTCTTTACTCCTCATTTCCAGGAAATCTCGCCGTCGTCCAAAAGTCGGCCAAACTCAGCCCACCGTCTCCGACCGGGTCAACCCATAAAACTATCTCCAAAAAATGGATCGGCCCAGATTCGTGATCGACTCCGCAGAAGCCGAGCAAATGACCAAACAATCAGGCCAGACGGTGCTCCAACTCCTTCCTTCTTTGGTCAAATCCGCGCAGGCCGTAGCCCGCCCGCCAATCTCGAACTACCATGTCGGAGCCATCGGAATTGGGTCATCTGGTAGGATCTTTTTCGGAGTCAATCTGGAATTCCCGGGTCTCCCCCTCAACCATTCCGTCCACGCCGAGCAGTTCCTCATCACCAACCTTTCCCTCAATGCGGAGCCACGTCTTAAATACATCGCCGTCTCCGCCGCCCCCTGCGGTCATTGCCGCCAATTCCTCCAAGAGCTCCGTGGCGCCTCTGATGTCAAGATCCTCATAACAGCCTCCGAAGACGAAAAAGAAAACAAAATAAACAACAATTGCAATGATAGAGGCCAAGAATTTACACCTTTGTCTCATTTTTTACCTCACAGGTTCGGCCCAGACGATTTGTTAGAAAAAGACGTCCCTCTTCTCCTCGAGCCTCATCGGAACGGCTTGTCGTTCAGCTCCGATTTATGCAACGGCAGGATCAACGGCGAGGATGATTTAAAGTACGCGGCTCTTGATGCGGCGAACAAGTCACACGCGCCTTATAGCGGGTGTCCATCCGGGGTAGCGTTGGCGGACATTGATGGGAAGATATACAAAGGGTCTTACATGGAATCCGCGGCTTATAATCCCAGTTTACCGCCGGTTCAGGCGGCGCTCGTCGCTTACGTTGCGAATGGTGGCGGAGGAGGATATGAGAGGATTGTTGGGGCGGTTCTGGTGGAGAAAGCCGACGCTGTTATCAAACAAGAACACACCGCAAGGCTGCTTTTGGAATGCATTTCACCAAAATGTGAGTTTAAGGTGTTTCACTGCAAAAAAACCAGTTAAAAATGTGAATTTCTAGGTATAATTTATGCTTGGATATGCATTTGTAATGGTTGAATCATGGCAAGAAAAGGGAATTTATGGATTAATTGATGAAAAAAATGAAACATGAAAATGTAAATCAGCAAGTTAATAAAAATTTGATCTTTCTGATGTTTTGTAATGTCTTCTGCAACTAGAAATATGGTCCTCTGTTCTGTTCCTTATCTCTGTTCTGCTTGGAGGGTCTTCAATGGATGAATGGACTTTGGATTTGATGTTGAAATTATCTTACACGGACTTCTCATTTTCTTTCAGGTATCCATATTCGATATTTGTATTCGAAAAATACTTGGATATGAATCCAAAAATATAAAAAATTTAGAAAAAATAAAATATATTTAACATATAATCGTATTAGGCACTCGCTCCATCTCCGAGATTTGAAACTTGGATAAATGAAACGTGAAAAACAAAGCCGCTAAGCTTATGATTGATGGCTCTTTTAAAAGTTTTTTGATTGATAAAAGGCATCCAATAGTGGCAAACATGAGATTCCCAGTTTCACTATTGGACAACACTGATAATTTTGTAGTGAAACTGGTCCATTTCCCAGCTGTTGTTTTTGATCGATGGATGGTGGATCCTTGCTGCCATGGAGTTCCAACCCAGAATTTAAATTGCTATTATGGATATGTTTATTACGATTGCAGAGATGAATAAAATTAAAACTTTAAAAAATAAGAACCGTAATGGCGTTGTGATGCTGTATAGATCCCTATGTCCAACATCTCAACTTCTTTTGAGACAGTTTGCCGGTCCATATGAATGTAGTTGTCAAGATATAGCATCATCGTTATTATCTAAATGTGTTGTCCTTAAATTATTAACCTCAAATACTTGCAACTCTTCTTAATGGCCTCTCAAAGCGCCAGGACTTGTCCAGCTGCTGCCAACCTTTTTATTATCAGAAAGTGGGATTATAGTCTAGGCGCAGCTTCACTTTCATGCAGGTTACTACATAATTACGGCACTCGAATTCATATGTGTATATATTTAATATAGATATATTTAATTTTTTTAAAATTTTTAATATTTTTAAGATTTTAAAAATTATATTTTTATATTTAAATAAATATCTAATACGAATGTTTAAAAAAATAAAAAAATAAAGCAAAATACCTGAATAATGACTTGATGCTTAGATGGCTATGGTGAAATTGGTGAATTATGATAGATAATTGTAGGCTGAAACAGGGTGGAAATTGATAGTACTTAACCACCAAAAGTGTCAGATTCTATTGTTCGGCTTTTGTCAGAATATTGTGGCTTTTAATAAGGGAGAAAAAAGTGCAAATTGTAGGCCCAACTCATGGAACAATAGATTGACATCCACACAGGAAAAGAAAAGCAGAGCCAACCAGAGGAAACAAGAAGAAACATTAAAGTTTCCCTTCGAAGTTAGCTTTCGCCTCAGCGCATCATTTACCCCTTTTATCATGTCGTCAGTAGATCATTTCAAAAGTCGAGTTATAATTTAATTTAAAATTAAATAAAAAAATTTTTAAAAATTTGAGTTGCAACTACTTACTAAGTTTCATTGTTCATATTGCTGTTAGGCAGCGACCAGCAGGGATTTAATTTGTGATTGTGATTATATTTTTAATCTTGTAATGTTATTACGCTTGTTGACATAACAAAATTCATTGTAATTAATTACAATAATTATAAATGATAAATATCGATGATAAAAGAGTTAAAATCATAAAATTATTATTATAATATCATATTGTAACTGATATTTAAATATGTAACTGCCGGCTAATATACAGTAAATTTGAATTACCATTTATTAAATATTGACCATGCTAGATACGGAGCCAAAATGGTAAAATTTGTAGTCATTTACAGCTGATTCTGGCAATTAAGACTTGTCAAAATCTTCGAAGTTTGGCATCAAATGAATTTCTGTTAAACTACCCGTTACCCAAATTTTTCTTTTTTATTAATATTTATGTTTGATATTTGTGACCTATATGTATACAAACATATTATAAAAATTATCATACAAATATGTACAAAAATTTAAAAAAATAAATAAATATATTATATCGAATACACATATGTATCCGATATTTATCGGATATTTGAATAACATAGATGCCATAGATGATTGTAGCCTTGTCCATGTTTATCCTTGTTTAATAGAGTTTGTTAGAGCCGCATTCGGATAAGAAGGCTGACTAGTCGAATGATAGAAGCTGCGAAACGAGATCATCTTTATTTGAATCCCATTCTTTGCACTTTGTTTGGCCGAAGATAAAGTTATAAACATGAAAGGTTGCTTCTTTTTAAAGATTTATTCGACATGAAAGTGATTGATTTTGATAATCAACAGACTTGGTTCATCGGTTCGCTTTCAGCCTCTAAAGCCTCAAATGTTATAGCACTTCTAATGTAACTTGTCGAAAACATGAATCCAAAATTAATATAATTACTTTATATAATTATCTTTATAACGTGATACATCGTAAGTTTAAAATTTAAATTTTAATATTTATAATCCGTTATCTTGTATTTAAACTATGTTCTCCATTATAAAAAAAATGAACTTGCAAAAAAACATTAAATTTCATTTACTGTCCAAAATTTAATTCAATTAGTTTATTCCATCACTCGTATAAAATGATATTCAATAAATACAGAATTTAAATTCTAATATCCGTAACCTGCTCTCGTAATACTTGGGTTACAGACTCTTTTGTAAGCGAAATAACTTCTCAAAAAACATTGAATTTCATACACATAAAACTTCAAACTGGGAAAAATATTTTTCCATGTTTCATATATAAATTGTAAATTGAACAAAAGCATTGTAAGCATTCAAGAGATCAACTTTCTTTAATGGCGTCGGAGATGCCGCTTCCTTCCTTGGCACAGTGGTGCGTCTCAACGCCGCGGTCGAATCGCAGCTTCCTCATCCCCGATGAACAAATCATCGGTTCTTCTGAACAATCCATGGATCAAAACAACCATTAACCCAAAAGAAACACCAGTTATTATATTGTTCACAACATCCGTTAAAAAAAACACGGCGATGGTGAACAACGTCAGGCCTGTCGTCATGGTGCTACGATCGATCACGAAGCCCTCGATCGACAAAGGGCGGTCACCAAAAAAATACTGGAAAAACCATGCGACCGCCATGATTACGATGAGGAACAGGGAGAACGGGTGGCAAAGCAAGGTGAGGAAGAGAAGGAGCAACACGATAATCACGTAGTTCGTCCTGAAAAACGCTGCATTGGTTTGGATTCTTTGAATGGATTCGTTCAAATTGGAAGGGAAGCTTAGAGCTTGAATCTTGATCATCTCTTCCCATTTTCGTCGCGACCCGAGGCCTGATCCGAGCTGCTGTCGTGCTCGGAAAATGAAGCTCGTCGTCGATGGTGGCAACTCTGCTGGAATGGTTCCATATGTTGTCATTGCTCGTAAATTTGACCCGCAGAGAGAGCTTCGGCCCTAAGGGCTAATGGCGAGGAAAAAGGAAGGAGGAAGACAAGAACCAAGACTAATACGAGAGGAACGAACTTGCTCTTTCATGATTTGCTAAGTTTGAGGTTTAAGTTATATGCAACTAAATATAACATGTTGGCGGATTTCGTTCTTCATTTTGTGGCTGAAGTTAACCCATGCACGTCGGCTAGGTACTTAGATCGAGCGTAGCGTCAAGTTGTTATTTTAATTAGTACTGCATCAAAAGCCGTAAGTTTGAACCCGATACTTAATTCTATAATCATTATTAATAAGTAATATATGTCTAAAGTTTTAATTAGGATTAAGCAAAATACCTAAAGAATTGAAAACTAGTTCAAACCGAAATGTTTAGCTCGATTTCGATTCGATTTTTATTGACTCAGGTAGTAATTAACTATATTTGATTCGATTTTTAATACATAAGTTAAAAAAGCTATACTTAAACTAAACTAAATTTGCATTTTTAATTAGGTTTTAATTAGTTTTTATAATATAAAAGTAAATATTTTATTTTTAAATTTGTGAAACAAATTAAAAAAAAACTACTAAAAAGATTTTTTTTAAAAATAAATGAACCGAACTGATCCATATAAATGAAATTAATTTGATTCGGGTAATTTAGTTATATATGGTATTTGATTCGGTTTTTTTAAAAAACTAGAATACTGCATATTAATAGTAATTTTTATTCAAAATTAAATTGAACAATTATCACCTTAGTTCGAATCTTAACATCTGCATAGACTGATGAAACACTAATGGTATGATTTTTGTATCTAAAAAGTGACCTCTCAGCTTCATAAGGAAACTCCTCCCCTCGTATGTGAAAATTTGATGCCAGAGCAGAAACCTTTGCTACTCGAACTTGGGGAGAATTTCGGATACGGGAATGTATGTAACATGAACATGTTTAAATTTTTTTCAAGACTTCGATGTATTTGAACGATCCTTGAAGAATCAAATTTTTGTATTCATATTCGGATATGCCTCACAAACACAAGTGCTTCGAAAGAAACCAACATAGCTAGAAACAATTAAAGACTAAGCAAACTTCTAACTCAACTAGCCATTGAAAAACATCATCACTCACTGTAATTATTTCCCAGATGCATCCTAAAAGACTAGCAAATCTGTAACCTCTATGAAGAAACAGAGTAAAATAGGAAGAATGACAATTAGATCTTCTTTGCGTTCATTACTGATTAGGTGGCAGGACATCACCTTTGAGCACCTTCCAGGGGCCACCATAAAATTTTGGCTTCATTAGTGGCACTGCTTCACCAGGGTGATCTTCCCAATACTTTTCCTGAATCAAATTAACATATAAATTTGCAACTCTTAAATACATATTTGAAGATCGCAATTCCTAATTGTACCATAGATGATAGCATGGATTTCAATGACCTTTTTACAATATGCATGGCAACTGTTTAAAAATAAATGAAATGAAGGTATCCAACTCTTCATTTTTTTTTTAAATATTTATGTCCGACATATTTTCAAACATGAGGTACAAGAATATAACATTCTAAGGAGCCTCATAAATATATGAGAAAAATTAAAAAATTAAATATACTCGTGTCAGACATGTACTTGTATCTGAAACTCACACCTGAGCCCAAATAATATAGTAAAGGGAAAAAAAAGGACTGAGATACAGAGTTATTCGTTTTAGTAGTTTGAGGGCTTGAGATGAATGATAACAACAAAATATGAGATGAAATTCAATTATGAGACATTTGCTCCACCGTTCATTCATGAATTGGGGACCATATTCAGACAGTTGAAAACAACTGTGTTGCTTCGATTCTTTATTTTTTTTTGAAGCATCTGTGTTTGATATTCATGTCCAACACATATTTGGACATGAATATAGAGATATGATCTTCTAAATATATGGAAATCTTGAAAAAAAAAAATGAAAACACCCATGTCAGACACATACTATGCCTGACAGTCACACCCCAATTCGAGTAAGATAAATATAAATTTTTATATGCACTTGATTCGTTTATGATTCAATCTATATAAAGAAAACTTCATGACTCTTCAATCAGCTGGTATAAGCCACATGATAACACAAAACTAAAATCTAAGGTAATCCTGATTCGATGTTTAAGGAAAAAAAACAACAAATATTGAGATAAAATGTAATGGCAAAGATATAAACAAGGATTCTTCTTTGATTGAGAACATCTCCAAGTTATTCACTTTGAATTGCTATGGATTTTGTATCTATAAGCCTGGTAGTAACTTGTTGAAATACAATTACCAAATATCTAAAAGAAGCCTAAAGTTCAGAATTGAGATACTGATAATTCAGGAAGAATTTGAAGACATTATATGCTATCCGGATATGTGTTCAGCAGAGGTCTACTCACAATTTTTTTTTTAAAATTCTTTATAGATTTAAAGATTATACCCCACACTCACATGTCCTAAAACAAGTGCTTTCAGAAAAAATGAAAAGTCTTCTAAAATAGGACATATCTTCCAAGCCTAAAGCTGAGAACTACTGATAACTCACGAAGAACTTCAAGACATCCTATGCTACCCAGATCCGAGGTCAGTGTGTGTGTGTGTGTGTGTGTGTATATATATATATATATATATATATATATATATCTGACACAAGTCTACTCATTTTTTTTATTTTTTATTTTTTATTTTTTATATATTTAAAAATCACATTTCAAACATAACAGGTCGAAGACGGGTGCTTTTAGAAAAAATGAAAAGTCGAGTAAAATAGTACATATCTTCCAAGCCTAAAGCTGAGAACTAATAATAATTGGGGAAGAACTTCAAGACATCCTATGTTACTCAGATTTGGAGTAAATGTCACAGACAAATATACTTTCAATCTGGGTCAATTTTTTTAATTTTTATATATTTAAAAGATCATATTCCATATGTTTACAGTCGAAAATGGAGGTTTTTTTTTTTTTTTTTTGTTCGTCGGTGCTATTAGAAAAAATGAAACAAGTTTCAACACTTCTTAGAATTTTACAATTTCCTATTGTAATTTCAAGCTTAGATATATGAACTCCAAATCCAATCTTTCCTGATGCCTCTATAAATTCATTTAATCTAATTCAAGTGCTCACCAAAAAAGAACATAACTTCGGTTTAACCAAGGAAGTTAGCTACCATAATAATAACGCAAGAACCCAGAAAAATGGTAGAAAGGAAATTACCTTGTAGAGTTGCTCAGTAATGGCGGCGCCGATAACCCCAGTGTAAAAAGCTGCGATATAAATGGTAACGAGAGGCGTAAAAGATTTGGGTCTTCGGTAAGGCTCTAACATGTCCCAAAGAAGCGTTCTTTCCCATTTGCTGTAAACATAGTCTGCATACTTTCTCCATAGATAGCTCGCCATTTTCTTTTCAACTCTTTATTATTCTTTATGGTTCATTTTAAGGCATCCAAAATCCAGACTCAGTTAGATTGGCCCCAAAAAGATAAAAAGAAAAATCCAGACTCAGTTGATGATTATGTTGAAAAAACCACTTGCTTATGGCGGCGCGTGAGGTGTAGTTGGCTTGGCCTGAGAGAAGTAAATGGTGAAAATTACCCAAAACCTCCCTGAAAAATGGAAACTAGCTTCCACGCCTCTTCGTTGACCTTCTATTTTTATGGTAATTGGAACCGCATCGTTTTCTATTTTTTTCTTTTTTTTTATTACATTTATATTTATTATTATTTTTTAATATATTTATCGAATCGTATATTTTTTAAAAAAATTTGTATTCAGTGACGCCTTCATAAAACAAGATTGACATCTCTGACATGCAGTAAACCAAAATAATATTATTTTGATAAATAATTTTAGAATAATAATATTTTGATAATTAATTTATTTTTTAGATAATTATATAATTAATTTAATTAATAGTTTAATTTACAATAATACTTTGATTAAAAAGCCTTTTCATCGGGAATATTCCGGCCACCGTTGATCGATCCAGCGCTAACCTTTAGTATACCGTCCTCTTATACGGCTCTGATGCATTGTGCACCCCACTAATCCAAATTATTGTGGGCCCTAGGCTCACCAGTTCATCTAAAAGAGATTCCTTTTAAAAATATATATAATACATTCAATATCATCACATTGAATATATACTCAAATTCAACACTCGTTCAAACATTTAAATTCAAAAAATATATGTACTTTTAAAAATATTTAATAACCTTACTTAAGAAGGGAAGTCATCATCTTACTAATCTAAGCTATCTCCTCTTAAATAAATTATACTGATAATAACTCCTTAACTAGTTTTTTTCATTCATTCCATCCAGAATATTAAAAGACTTTCTACCTTTAACCCATAATGATATCTTAATCTGGAATGAAGGACCCTTTATTCTTCGAATAATCTTTTATTTCATTTTTAAGAAAAAAAATGTTACTTGATATTAAAAGATATGTTTGAATTTATAAAAACTAATAACTTTTGACGACTTCATAAGGAAATCGGCATCTTTCCTGATGACTATTTTTTAATTTTATGAAATCATAATTTGAGATGATGATTTCCCTTCAAACCAAGCAAAATTCAGATAAAAAAGATGAATCATGTTCACTTAGGCCTGACTAAATCATCAATAAAGAGCTTCTTTGCCCTTTGGGTAAATAGCAGTCTTTTACTTTTCGATATGGCTGCCAGCTAAATTCAAGTCTCTCAACCTTATGCACGCAAATAAACAGCTATCTCTGTTTTGAATTTTGTTTTATCAAAATCAAAATAAAAAGATAAATATGTGCTCACAATAGATTAAAACCCAGATTGGTTACTTAAAACAGTTTTGAGTATTTCTTCATCCATAAGAATGGTTTAGTTCAGAATTCGAACTTTGAACTTTAAGATTCTCCTTAAAACGCGATAATGTTAAGTAAACAACAAATAAAGATATTGAGAGCATCTTGCAGTTATCAAAAATAGGGAGAGAAAAGAAAGGAATAGAAAAACCAGTGCATCGAGGGGGAAAAACAGTGAAAACTCTACTCGATATTTACTAATATAAGCTTCGAATAAGCTGTTGATTCAGTTGTTACCGACATCGAACCCAAGCCATTTTCAAGAGCCGTTGGCTGGGAGAGTACTCTGTATATTTGAAGGCATTAGGATGTTGAAACCATCAGCTGCAGTTGACACAATCATTCCAGGAATCTGAGCATGCCAATGAAGTTCTTTCGAGTCCTTGTGCCCCTGTTCATGGTGGAAAGCGTGTTAAAAAGATATAGAAGACAGGTAGCATCTTCGATTTAAGTACCTAATGAATGAAAAGAAGTTGCGGAGGTAAATCTTCGGGTGCATTTACTTGCTCCCTTGTTTGAGCTTTGAACTCTGCTTCCTCTTCATCATGCTTTTCTAAAGAAAGATCCCATATTCTGGAAATTGAAGCAAAACTCGAACAAAATCGTGTGAGAGAGATATTTTCATATGTCCAACATCCTATTCCTGGCATGATGTCCACCAGCAAGTTTGTTCGCCTCAATACTTACGTTAGCTGGTTACCCGATGATGAAACTGCCAAGGTGGAGGCTTCATGTGGGCTCCACTCAATGGATGTCACTGGGTATTTATGGTACTTGAAATGAGCTACCACTGTATTTCCGTCCTGCTCAGACAAAAACTACATGGATCAGCGCCATCAGTTATAGCAACAGTACACCAGTCAATGGCTTGAATCAAGTTCGCTAGAATACAATCTTGCCAATTAGAAATTAGAAAGTAAAAGCTCAGAACTTCTAACTCTGGGCTAAGATAATAAAAGAACAGAATCGGGATGCAAAAGAAGCGCTAATAATCTGGAAAGAATCTTCAAAAACCGAATGAATCACCTTAAAGATAAACAAAAAATTGCCTGGACAAGTATAAATGCAAGGTCAGATTTCCATTTTCATCAAAATATCACCTTATCCTAGGCAATAATAGACATTACCTTGAGCAACCTAAAATCATGAATTGAAAATGTCCCATCATCACTTCCCGATGCTAACATACAACTAGCCTGCCTAAATAAAGAACCAAGGATGCAGAAAGTCAAAAGTTTGATGATAGGAAGAAAAAAGTGTTGAAAGAAATAGGTACATAAATATATCAAGAATGATATACCTGTTCCATGAGATAACATTCACATATGCATCATGTGCCGTAAAAGATGCAGCTGGCGACTTCCCTAAACGGATATCCCAAATTGCGACAGTCCCATCAACAGAACAGGAGACGAATGCATGAGGTTCTGTTGGACTCCACTGCATAAAGAGTTGAAAAAAGAATTGGTGGATACTAGATCAAGATTTTGGAAAGATTCAATCATTAGTTAACAAAACAATTACGCACTTGCAGGTCTTCCACACTTGCAGAATGTCCAACAAATGGCGTAGCATCGACATTCCATGTTGAACCAAATGTAGGCTCCCACAAATGAATACAGTTCTTGCAGTCCCCTAGAAAACAGGGAGAACATCAGTTTCACAATAAACCATCTTCAATCCATAAAGCAAACAACTGCTCAAGATTACCAAGTAGCTATATTACCTGGACTTGGGAGTTAGTGTTAGATATGGGTATGTGTCTGGCATAGGTATGCTAGGTATTTCTAAGCTTTTCATATATTTAGAGGATTATACTCCCATACTCATGTCCAAATATGTGTCGGATACGGGCGTGAGACACGGATAGTTCAAGGAAAATGGAGAGTCCATGTAACATAGCTGAGAAGCAAAAACAGAATCTCTCATAATTATTACTCGAACAATACCAGTTACAAGTCTTCCAGCAACAACAGGACTCCAATCAATTGCATAGCCTTCATCTTTGTGGCCACGGAAATAACTAATGGAGCCTGATTAAAAACTGAAGAAGCTCCCTGGATACCTTCTGTTTCCGACTCTGCTAAAGCATTCAGATGAGAACTGAAGTCCCATACCTGCAACAAACAGTATAAAAAAGTGAAGCAAGAAAAGGATTATGTCCCTGGTTTTATACACAGATATACCAGTATTTCCAATCATTAAATGCACTATAATTTTAAGTTAAAAGCAAATGAAATCAAAAACTTAAGGAGAACACAAGGCAAAAGCTATTGGAAGGCACATACTGAATTTCAATTTTGTATAATTGCTTATAATCCACTAGTCATCATCTGTTTTCCAGTTTACCAAAATTCTCTCTCCTCATCGCACTGAATTATCTATTTTCCCACTTTTGGTAGTTTTTGGGTAATAACTTTTTTCTTCGGGCCAATTAGCTAATATTGAAATTTAAAAGTGCTAACAATGGACAATATCTTTGGATTATTATTCTGACCTGAACATGGCCACTGTCAGCCCAAGATGCACATATGTGAGGATTTTGTGCCATGGCACGAACACGGTTAACACATCCATGATGAGCTACCTTTCGCAACTGCAGGTTTATACAAGAACAAGTAAAAGCAACAATATAAGCCCAATAATAAACCCCTGAGAAGATATAAATAGAGATCTTCAAAGAAACAATAATTTGCCTGTAAGATTGGCATGCCAGATCCACCTTCTTTTTCATCTTCACTATCTTCACTATCACTGCTTTCGGCATCCACATCATGATCATCCTCCACGGATTTGGTAGGAACCAGTTCTTGTCTTTTCCCCGAAACATTACTTACTTTAAACAGTCCAATAGAGTTCCAAGAAGCTTTCTCAGCCTCAAAGATCATAAATATTAACATCAAAATAAATAATAATATAAAGTAATATGACCAGAAGAGATCAAATGAACATAAAATCCATGGTACTTGAACTCGGGTGTGAGTGCCGATATGGATACATGTCTAACACATGTACGTTCACATTTTTTTAAAAGCTTTTTCATACATTTGGAGGGTCACACGATCATATCCCCATTCCAATCCGAAAATGTCTTGGACATGGGTACTTCAAGAAAAATGAAGGGTAAGAGCAACATAGCAAAAAGCAAAGTCAAAAACATAAAATATCTCCTCTGCTTGGTTCATAAAAGATAAATTTTGCTACTTTAATCCCATGATAATCAGCTAACACTTGATAAGAAATGAAGCTCACCTGAGTCCTTGCAACAAAATACACTGTATGCGGAAAATCTTTCCGATCCGAACCCAACGAATCGCGAACAATATCAAAGCTGTCAAAATTTATCAAATTTCTAAACTAAAACCAACAAAACAAAACAACTAAATGATATAAACTAAGCAACTTTCAAGATCCCCTTTTAAATTTTTCATAAACCTTTCCCAAGTTCTCTCACTTTCCCCACTTTCCCATTACTTACTCAGCAACCAAACACCAAGAAACGAACAAAAAAATTTCAAAAAATACCTCAAACAAGGCCATCCAATAGGAACAGGCATGAAGAGAATTGTAAGCAGAAGGGTCACACTGAACTCTTCTCCTTCCTCTAATTCGTCAACTCCTGGTTGCCAAACCCTTGGCTGAATCATTGGCACCGATGAAGACGCTGATGCTCCATCTTCTTTCTTTGATCCCTTCTCAATAAACCAATTACAGAACAATTTTAGTTTGAAAAAAAAAAAAACAAACCCACAAATTCAATATCAGTTTAAAAATAGATTAAGAGTTGGTTTTTGTAATTGAACCTTGTTCTTTCTCTTAGCCCTTTTAGGGTTTTTGATAGAGCGAGCCATTTTTGGGCGTTTTTTAACAGAAAAAGATTAAAATGAGGGTTTTAAAATAGCCGCTCGGGTTTAAGAATTGATACGCTTCCACCTGGTCAGATCTTTCTGGGATATTTCTAAATTTTTCCTAATTATTTGTTGAAATCACATTTAAGTCCATAAAATTTAAGAAATTAAAAAAAAAAACTAAGCCTTTTAAAATGGGTGACTGTGAAAAGAAATTTAACTTGAAGCCTTGTTTGAAAAAATAAAAGATATTTTGATTTTACTATAAGATATCTCAGCCATTCATTATACTCATAGGTAAGCCTAGGTCTCGGATTGAGTCCCTTTTCGTTATTTTTTCATCAATTACTATTTAATATAACTTTAATCATCATCCATAAATTTTACTTTGATTTGACTTTAATAATTTATAAGTATATCTTATAGATATAAATAATATTAATAAATGTATTGAAAAAATAAAAAAAAATAATAGATAAAAGCCTAATCCCAAGGCCTCAACCTCTCAGTTCTTCCTTGAATTCTTAAATTTTTTATTTTTAAGTTTTTTAATTAAAAATAGTAAAAAAAATTTACCCTAAAAATTTATATTTTGATTTTTTTACCCTAACCCCTAATATGAAACTCTATCTTCACCCTTGATTATACTTAAGCATGTAATGTGATTCGTATGAATTAAATTTTATATTTTGAATAGTATTTAATTAGAAAATAATTTTTAAATTCGAAGTTTAACTTAAATTAATCATGTAACTACTTTTAAAAAAACAATATTTAACAAGTCCAAATTTAATTTTTAATATCTATAATTTTTTTATTCTCAAATTACGAACTCTTTTGTTTTATATATATATATATGCCTCAGATAATGGGTAAATTTCATTGAGGTCCTTAAGATGTTAGCATATCTCAGTTAGGTTTCAACAGTTTTGGAAGTAGACATTCCGTCCCGTTATCTCCAAGAACTAACATGGCTAAAAGTTCAAATCAAATCTAATCACCAATTTGATGGGACCCACAAATCAGATGAAAACGATACTACCCATCCCCAGTTGCACAAAATTTTTAAGTAAAAACAAATAAAGGACTTTAGGTCATGCTGCGACTCTTGAGCAACTAGTTGTACTGTAATGAATAATTGTTCTCTTTCTTTCTTTTTTTTTTTTTTTATATTTGTTAAATAAATATAGAAGGCTATTTCGAAATCCAAATTTAGATTTTTTTAATTATTTTCTCTTATTTATTAGAAAATTAAGAAAAAAAGTAAGAAAAGGTAAGAATATTATTAAAGTAAAATGATTTTGAGATGTGTAGAATATTTTTTTAAAAATTTTAATATGCTTTCAAGATACAACAAAATCTTTAATTTTCGAGCAGAATAGTAAAAATGACTAAACAAAAAAGTTATTTATATAGATAATAAATACATGTATCTTTTAATAAGATATTCTTTCATAAAAATTATATTATTTTATAATAATTTTATACGTAAAAATTATGTCTTTATAAAATAACTTTATAACTCAAAAGTTATATTTTCGTAACATAATTAATCATAAATAATTATATATTCTATAAATTTAATTTTTTTAAAATGATTATCTCCCGAACATTTTAAACTATTAACATTATTTACAAGCACTCTTTAGCTACCCAACAAACCCTTTACCTGAACTCTCTTTTTATAGCCTTACAAAGCCCTCGTCATGTCCCAAAATAAAAAAATTAGTGCATGAATGTGAGCACGCTAATTACTACATCTGAAAAACAACAAATTTACAGCTCTTTTGCAATGGTGCTTCGAGTTCCACCCATTTGAGTGGTGGAACTTCCATTGGTCGAGCTTTGAACGATTATAGAATTTTCGAAAAGGTTAACCTTATCGATGACGAAAAAAATTAAAATTATAAAATAATAATATTATATTCTATTATATTCATTATTTAAATCTGTTTACAAAGTTGTTAAGAGAATCAGTGTTGCAATAGCTCACCATGATTACAACTCTAATCAACCGAGGTACGGAATAAAAAAAAAAAAGACAGAAGTCAAACTTTCATGTCGCCTAAGCACTCGTCCCATGGACATCAATGGCTCTACTTATTTGTCTAGTAAAGAGAAAAAAAGACGTGGTTCGATTGTTAAATACGATTATATTAATATGATATAAAAATAATTAAAATATAACATAATATGAATATATAAATATTTTAAAATTTATATAATACGAATTATTAACGTATTAAAATTTATATAAATATAAAATATTTTAAATACGATTATGATATAACAAGTATATAAATATAATATAGATATATGAATTATCAAATTAAGCTGTGACCCTAAGTCATTCTTTGGCTGATTTTAAGAATTCTTCAAAATTACAGACGTGAAATTAATAAAAGACGACGGATATTAAATAACTGTGCCATATAAAAATTCTTAAGCCTCGACCGAATATAGATTGATTGAAGGAAAAGAGAAACAAAGGCATTCGAATACACTACGCTTATAAGAAAAACAGTTGGTACCCTTTGCTTAAAATTGAGAATTTTCACTGTTTGATTATCAAAAAAGAAAATTCTTCACTAAAATGAATAAAATAGTTTATAAATAAGACATGTTCAAGGATTGAATGTATAACTTGATTTAGACATTAGATAAGGTGTTTATAAATTTGGATGAGCTTCGAAGTACTATTTAATAATAAAAATTTTTATTTAAAATTTATTATTAAATATGTAAATATTAGTATAAAAATAATATTTTAATAATTTTATGCCATGCAAAGGGAATTAAAAATTTTTTTGATTACTTTCTAACCCATGAACATGTTTATTATGAATGGAGAATATATAATTAATAATTATAATTAAAGAGAAAATAAATAATTGAAAAAAAAAAGAAAAATAAGTAATAATAATAAATAATAATAAAAAACTTTTATGCATATAAATAAATACACTTCCAAAGAATAAGGGAGAATTTTAAAAAAGTGAAACGATTGATAATTATTAAAAAGAATGAAATCAAAAAAAATAATTTCAAAAAAAACAATTATTAAAATTATTAATAAAAAGATTATAATTATTTTTTTATTCCTAATTTTATTATTATTATTTTTTTTTTGAAGTTGGCTTTTCTCTACTGTTGCTCTTCTCTACAATGGGAAGAGCAACAGCAAAGCAGAAGCAGAGAAGAGCCAACAGTAGACAAAGGAATGAAATTAGAAGTGAAAGGGTAATTATAATCTTTTTAATAATTTTAATAATTATTTTTTTTAGAATTATTTTTTTGATTTCACTCTTTTTTTTTAATAACCATCAGTCTATTTTATTTTTTAAAATTCGTTATACTTATCCATACATTTAGATACGATGAGTCATGCATTTAGTATAATAAGGTATACATTAATTATAGTCATTTGTACATCTAATTATGATAAATCGTACATTTAATTATGGTAAGTCATATATCTAATTATTATTTTTATATTTTAATTTAAAATTTAATATAAATATATTATTTTTATATAATAGTTCGATATTTCATATAAGATACATTTCATATAATATATATTATATTTAATATAAAAAGGAGGGAGTCAGTTAGCTTGCAAGGAACTGGCTCCCCCATACTATATACAGTATGGGGTGGGGGTCGGTTCCTCTCCCCCATATATATAATATATAGTATGTATTATATAATAATATATAAAATATTTTTAATTTTTATTATTTTTTAATTAACATATTTTTTATTTTTATATAATAATTTGAGATTTGATTTTAACTATTTTTATTTTTTTTGTTAGTAATTCGAGGTTTAATATAGTTCAAAAGTATTTCATAATTTAGGGTTTGATATATTTTTTAATTTAAAATTTAATATAAAATATTTTTAATATTTTATTATCTTTAAATATTATTTTTAGTATATATAATTTATATATATTATAATTTATTTAATATATATAATTTATAAATTTTAGTGGGGTTCGGGTCCTTGGGTAGGGAACCGATCCCCCAGTAAATTGATGCCAGAGAAAGGTAGCCAAAAAGATGAGATGAAAGTGGAGGCAAAAAAATAATTTCAATCTCCTTATTAATAATTTTAATAATTATTATTATTTTTAAATTATTTTTTTCTTTCACTTTTTTTAATATTTATTATTACATTGTATTTTTTGAAATTCTTCGTCGGAATACTTGTCTTAAATTCTTCTCATTTTCTCTTTTTTTTTTAAATAAGATTTTATTTTATTTAAATGACGATTTAAATTTATCATTTATTTTGGGATAACTACAATTTTTTATTATACTGTTAATTAAAATAATTAATAATAATATTTTATGAGAAGATAACAAATATATTATATTTTTTAATTTCTAATTATTTTAATTAAATTAAAATTATAGTGACAAAACTACACTATTAAAAAGGGTGTTCAATTTAATTTATTATCCATCTATCTCTATATACAGTGTGATTAAATTTGATGTGACTTAAGTTATTACACTAATTTGATAAATTTACAAAAAAAATCAAATATATTTATAACATGAAAATATTTAAATTTTTATAATTTTTATAAATTATAAAAACACGTCAACAATGCTACATCTACATTTTTTTAAAATTTAAATTTAAAACTAAAAAATAAAAATTGTTTCTTAATGCTAACGTGACATTGCTTACATATGAACAAATACCACGGGTCACAATATTATTGGTAAAAAAAAAAAAGCAAAATTTAAATACCAAATTATAAAATTTTGTGTACCAAATTGTAAATCAAATAATAATACAAGGGCTAAATGGCATATTAAGCCTCAAAATAGTAGAATCTGTATAAAGCAAAAGCCTTGCTTCTTTGGATTTAAGCGAAGGTATAATAAGAGATTTGCTAAGTTACTCAAACTCAAATATAAATATCGAATAAAAATATACATTCAATACGAATATGTTCAATTTTTAAATTTATATATATATATATATGAAGAGTCAATCCCAATTCTCATCTCCAAATACACCAAATCCAATTCAAAGTGGGCCTAATATAGATATTACCTTTTTTATTCAAACCAATCTAACTCAAATTACCATTTAATTAATAAATTAAAATAAATTTTACTATAAAAATATACATAAAGAATGATTTTCTTAATATTTCAATATTTTTTGAATAATTTGAGCCTAGAAAAGATATTAGAAAAAAAAAAAAAAAAAACAAATTGTGACCCAACTTGGCATGAGCACCTCTAAATCGATTGAATAAAGAATTGATAACTTATATGGTCCGATACATTTCATAAAACCGAAAATTTATAAACCGGCGAAAAATCAGTTGAAACAGTAAAAATCCGGTTTAAAACTTTTTTATATAAAAATTATTGCACGTGAAAAAATTTGAACCTAGTACCAAGTCAAATACATTTCATTCAACATTTCAACCACAAAGCATTGGATCCCATGATAAGAATTTAAAGGGTTCATTCCCTTTTTATCAGTGTAACACTCGCAAAATAAAATGGTAAAAATCTGTCTAAAAAAGCCTCAATATCTGAAAATCTACAATCATTGACAATAAGCCTACAATGGCCATCCTATCCCAATTTCTTCAAACTTCTTAGTCCACATTAATAAGCTACTAGAGAGATTTCTTACCGGTCAACCATGAAATATTCTGGCTTTCTTCCTTCCGGTCCCGTCCCTCATGGCTTTGATGCGCATGAAATGACATGGGACTTGAATTTCTCAAGCTCGGCTAAGACCTCCTCCTCTGGCCGGTAGATCAGATCACTCATGCGCCATATCTGGGGATCAATATTGTTTACCATATTGATAATTGTGATTTCATCCAAATTTAATGCATTTCTTTTCTTGAAAGAAAACAAACACTCAGAACAAAGGAGAAGGAAAGTAAAGAAGGAACAATTCAGGGGCAGTAGGGCCGTTGAAGCCAATATGTAAGAATAAAGCTCTTTCAAAATATCAATCCAATCAAATTGGAGGAAACTTCATACCAACTGTGAAAGAACGTCATTACAAGCTGTTTCTGACCATGTTACTCGGACTCAGGTATAAGTGTTAGCTTCAGGTATGTGTCTCACACAAGCATGCTCAGTTTTTTTTTTAAGTTTTTTTTCATGCATTCAGAAAGTCCTTAAAGGGTCATATCCCCTTTCCCATGTCCGGAAATGTGTCGGACAAAGGTACTTTTAAAAGAATAAAGAGTAAAAGTAACATAGGTTTTTGATATAAGCATTTACTGTCAGCAGTACCCATGATTCAAACTACCATAACCATAAAAGCAACATTTTATGACACAGAGAACATTTCCATCTTAAACTAGTAATTTATTATACCTGCAATGTCCCTCCTCCACCAGTGGAATCACAGTCATCGGACACACTAACAACAGTCCACGGATCAGAAGCATTCCAATGGAAGTCAACGACTTTGTCCCTGTATAAAAATTAAAAACGATTGAAAAGGTTATGAAAATCGAGTAAACTCAAATTAAAAATAACTCTCAAAACAAAATGTTGAAGTGTTGCATAATTTTGAAATCAAACATATATTAGGGAAAGACCAAATTCTGCGCAGGAACAATAAAGTATATGGTATTCAATGAACTTAAGGAACTTGTTCGCACAAGGTGGATGAAAACTTAAGTCTTCATATTCCACCGATGAAACCAAAAAATTTTGAGCATGATTCAGACGTGCCTCAAGAATTAGTCTTATGGCATCTCAAATTAGCTTGGCAATTGCATTATTGTAGCCACTTTTTTTCTTTCCTTGAATCAAAGAAACTTCATGAAGGACAATGTTGTCAAAGTATAAACCTCTCTATTCAGTGGAACATTAAAATTTTCCTCGAGGACTCTACAGAACATCGATAGATAAAAGATAAGGCATTAAAGCTTTTCTACATATGCAAATTTAAGAAATACAGATTGACTATATACTCGATATGTTACTAAACTCGGGGTGTAAGTGTTAGTTACTGGCATGTGTCCAATACAGGTATGATCAATTTTTTTAAGTTTTTCCATGTATTTAGAGTGTCACATCCCCATATCTTTATCCTCAAATGCGTCGGAAACGAGTACTTCAAGAAGAAAAAAGAATTGGAGAGACAAAGTGCACTATTAGTTGTATGCAGCGAAGATCATTAACGAATCCAGTTTATTGGTGCAAGTTCAAATCAATAGAGATACCACCATAAGAAAATAAAAAGGAAAAATTAAAAATTAAAAGAGAGAGAGAGAGAGAGAGAGAGAGAGAGAGAGAGAGGAAAGAATGTGAAATTCATATTGAGATTAAGACATGGATGATGTGGCTCAAAAGGAAAGTCCAAAAACATGCCATACAGAACTGAAAAACAATTACAAACCTGTGCCCAGCATGCTGGAAAAAGAGTCCTGCAGGAGTACTAGGAGATTTCGAAGTGCGTTCCACCTTTTTGCCAACCTGCGATAGGGACAAGCAAGTAAAACCAACCACTGTCAGCAGTAGCAAGTACAGTTATGACAGGCCAAATAAGCAACGTGTCTTAAGTGGCCTTTGGAAGGTAAGGGTAATATTTTCTCCCGCTACGGAAGGCAAGGCGAAACCTTTAGCTATGTTTTACAAAAATAATTATACAAAAGAAAAGTAAAAAACTCGAGAGAAAGAGAAAATAAGGTGACTAACAACCAAACGCTCGCAAACTAAGTGCTTTGCGATTTGCTATTACTTAATATCTTCTTTCACTGATTAACTTTCGAATTATTGAAAGTTGTAACACAGATATTGCAACAGGGCTAAATTGATGAGGGCGAAGAACTTGGTACTCTTCTTCATGGCATCATTTTTTACAAAAATATTCCAATCCTAGAAAGATATGAACCAAAAATTTCAAATCCCAAACCAGATCCTCTTTTAACAAACTTAAAATATGGATGGGCTGCATACAAATTCTAAACAGTTCAACATATACGCATAGCCAAGTGTCATCCGTGGCACATGCATGCACCTTGTATCTTGCTATGTTACTCGGACTCAGATATGAATGTCGGATACAAATATGTGCTCAACACGGATACATTCAATTTTTTCCAAGTTCTTCCATGTATTTGGAGACTTACATTCCCATACCATGTCCGAAAATGTCTTGGACACGGGAGATAGACACGGATACTTCAAAAAAATTTTAACATTTGGAGCAACATAGGTATCTTGTATGCAAAGGCAATAACTGGAAATAGATCAAGCAATCACACCTTGTCATAATCCCAAATGTTTAAAAGCCCATCCTCAGCAGAACTACCAAATACAGATGACTTATCCGGAGACCACTGCACCATGAGAAATATAAATTTGGTCAGAGAAGTTACAAGTTAACACTTATCATCATATTTGTAATAAAATAGGAAATAAAGCATATAGAAATGACCAAGTTTTTTACACCTGCACACAAAGAACAGCAGCTCTATGACCCTCAAATTGATATACGGGTGATCCAACTCCATTAGAAGTAAGATTTCTTCGATCAAACATACGAACAGTATTATCTGCCGACCTGAAAGATCAACAAAAGAAGACAAATGAAGATTTACTGTTTACCTATCATTGTAAAACATGAAGAAGCACTGCCACATTCATACAGCAACATGTTTTGATAGCAAAAGGAAAGCGCAAAACTAAAACAAACATGGATGGAAACATACCCAGTCAAAACAAGATTCTCATCGTGGGGGTTCCAATCAACACAATGAAGATCAGCATTATGTGCCTTTTCAACCTGTCAACAAGAAACCGACAATTAGCTTATATCTTCAGAAGCATCAGCATATTTAAAATTTCAAAATTCCATACAAGCAGATATTAACAAGTTCATAAACAGAAAAATGAAGCTTTGACTAATTCACCCTAGAGGAATACATGAGTAGAGATAGAAGCTAAATGGTTGGCTTTCAGTTATCAAACCACATCCTCTCAAAAATGATTTGATACGGATAACTGTCAAAAGAATGAAGTCCCAGACAAAAGAAACAGCAATGTATAACTAGAATCACAAAAACAACGAACCAAACTTTCAACAAGTTTGTGCAAAGGATTTGAAGAAATGGCATGACATTACAGCCCTACCCTTATAAACGGGGAAAAAGAAGGCAAAAAAATGATGCTACTTTGTTGAATAGCTCAAATCATACACATCATCCTCTCAACTATAGATCACTCAAAAGCCGAGCTAGATTCAAATTAACAGGTGCAAATATCAAAATGACTACTGAAGATCCTTATCATTCGGCTTACATCTACTCTTTAAACTTTCTTTCCGTGGATATATTTAGTTTTTTTTTTTTTTTTTCATCCAAAGTAATTGAAAATGAAAAAGCAGGGATTTAAAGGGTAAAAGGGTATTATTAGGAGGAAAAAAAAAAAAAGAATTACTAAGAGCAAATTTACCTTGACAGTGGGGCTAGTGCCAACTCGTGCATCCCAGAATATGAGGCAGGAATCATCACCTACGCTACAAAACTCCTGTGCACTTCATCAATATAAAAAAAATAATAAATTTGTGACCATATGAACATCGTTAAAAGCACCAATTCAAAAGCCATTACTACAGTGGAAAAGAAAAAAACAAAAAAGCCATTTGAATAAACTCTTCTTTTCACTAAAGTTCATAACGTGAACTCAAGAAGAACTAAATACAAAGAATTGCATGCATTTAGATTTCATCCCAAGAGAAAGCAGCTACCTGGATGGACAGAATGCAACATCTTCAACTGTATCCTCATGCCCACAGAAGACACCACGAGGACCTACAGAAGGCCCGTCTTCAGCTTTATCATTACCTTCCCCAGGCTTGTTCTGTTTGATGATCGATCCACCAGATGTTGTTGTTATGTGGTCCTGGATGCTCCACAAAACCACTGATTTGTCCTTCCCTGTCATAAAAGTCTCTCCTTTAGAATAAAACCCCATCACATGAAATGAGGTTCAATTTTATTGAACCAAATTTAAAAAAAAAAAAAAAAAGTATAATAATAATCCCCTTCAGGAGTTGAAACAACTGTTATCGGGACATGACCGCAATTTAAGTTATGCAGTTATGCACTAGAAAACAATAAGACATACCATAAAGCACAATCTGATAAACAATAAATTTCTAAATGATAATGAAGTTATTTCGAACATATCATACTGCTTTCAGCATATTCAGATTTTAAATTAAATAATTTTTAACTTCATTACCACCCTGTAATAGGAAGATAATGAATTCACAGCATCTCATATATCATATCATAGAGATCAGTACTCAATATATCAATAAAAGCATTAAATTCAAGCACTTATACAGTTAATTGAATGATGAAACATGCAAACCTCCAGAGAGCACATAGGGTTCAGTAGGGCACATTGCAAGAGCAAATTCTGCATTATCTTGATGTCCGGTCAAAATCTGCCAAAAAGAGGGGTGGAAAAGGCAATCAGTGAAAAACAGTTCATTTACCCGCTCCTGGGTACAAAGAACACATAAAAATAGTACACACGTATAGCTTTTACTAAAAATATAACTGAAATTTTGAAACGTCATACCAAATCTGGGCGAGAATTTGTTGCTCCAAGAACAGCATGACGGTTAGGTTGAGCTTCAACATCCCAGATAAGAACCTAAATTTCATCAAGTCATATGTGAGGCAGACTTTAACATCTATCCTAGAAAGAAAACATGACAAAAATATTGGCTCCATATAATTTAACAACACAGAAATAACAAGAGTCTTACATCTGGACTATCAGTGTGAGTGGCCACAATCTTAGAGTTCTGTGGAAGTTCCCTGATTCTGTTTACCTGCAAGATAGCGTTGGCAGTCACTAAAAAAAAAACCAACAACAACAAAAAAAGCAAAAGGATAAAATGAACATTATAAAAATTAAGGTTATAGAAGTAAAAAAGGGACTTAAGTAAGCAGACTATCTATCTCCCACTGATGTCATACATCAAAGCATGGGTTATATTTCAGCGCCACATCTCAAAAGGAAGAACAGCACAGTCCAATCAAATAGAATCTCATTTTGGTGGATATGTCAGCACACAACTTTCACATAATCACATTTATTTTTCTAGCATGTGCAAGATCCATACCTCTCCAGGATGTATAATGGTCTTGTATTTCTTCACAAATGGTGAGCGTGCTTCTTCATTAAACTGAAAGATATCAAGCACTCGTGTGAATAAGGAGAAGAAAGCCGCATGCATACATATTGAACTGCAGAACAAGGAAATAGAAAATATGGAAATGAGTTACCTGAGATATGTGCTCAGCAGCAGCAACCCTAGGTTTGACAACTTCGCAATTCGCAATCACAAGAGTATTTGGAACACTACCATCAGTCTGGCATTGTAACATAAGAAAATAACCAAAAGAAAACGTGTCAAAATAGATGACAGAGAATAATGTTAAGTAAAATAATTTAACCACAAACTTATCATGCTTATTCTACCAAGTTTTTCCTGTAAATTCCATTGACTCAAAAGAGTATTAAGCTTGATACATCCATTGCTGTTAATAAATTAAGATTCCAGAAAGAGCATTTTTTTTTGTTATGTAAAACTGAAACATCAAGCAACCAACAAACACTGAAAAGAGAGTCCTTCCATTCAGCTTTCGAATTATATCCAAGCCCTGTTAAAAGTACAAGAAAAAACCCCTAAGAAGGAACTACACTTGCCTGTTCAGAGAGGTAAAGACGCTGGCGATTCTTGTACGTAGCTTGCTCAAGCTGTGGTCCCCAGCTGTTCAAAACCAAATTAAACAATCATCAAAAAATATGGGGGGAAAAAGAGGCTAAATTGGCAACATTCTAACACAAAATTGAAGCAAAGAAAAACTCTCTCCATTGTTTCAACAACTACAAACAGTTAATGCCAATCATCTCACATTTAAAGATGAATAATTACAGGATTCAAGAGATGGAAACAGATCAGCAGCTCAGCAAGAGTCAACTAGGGTTTAGGATTCAAAATTTTAAGGTTTTTAGAAACAAACACAAAAACCCAAATAAACCCTAAACGCAAAAATAACATTTTTTTTTTATAGAAACAGATCAAATACCGAAGAGTTTGCAACGAAAAAGATCAAAAAACCACAAATCCTAAAAAGGGTTTAAAGGGAAATACCGGCAAGAGAGAGAGGGCCAGACGAGATTGTGATTAGCGAGCCAGTCATAGAGGACAGGGACCAAAGATTTCCACTGAGTGTACTTGTCATCAACGCTTGGTTGCTGGGATTTCTTTCCTTCTTTCATTTTACCAGCGCTTTGCTGGTGTTGCTGCTGTTCTTTCTCGTCCTTCGGCTTTGGTTTTCGGCCTCTCTTCTTGGGCTGTTGTTGTTGTTGGGGTTGTGGAGACTCCATCTTTTGAGATTGGAAATGTTGCTGATACTTTGAAAGCAAAGAAAGCAACACACACAACGATTCGATTCCAGGGACCCGAACCGGGCCCTACTGGGACTGTGACTGGGGAGTTGGAAGAGAATTGGAAAAATAAAAGCACAGTAAAAATGGTGGTGGTGACTGAATGGTGAGAGTAGTTTTGTTGGGCTAGCATAGGGATGATAAAAAATTGTGCCGATTACGACATTCTTAATTATTATTCTTTTTATAGACGTGGGGCTGATGTAGTTTTAAATAATATAATTATTATTTGTAATTATCTAAAATAGATGTATTTATAAGTTTTCGTATATTTATTATTTAAATTTATATTATTTTTATTGATAATAAATTTAAATATTTTATATTTATTATTTAAATTTGTATTGTTTTCATAAATAATAAATTTTGATATTTAAATTCATTTGTTATAAAATACAAAAATTTATATTCATTAAAAAATAAACTTTCATTTTCAAGATTAATTATTTATTAAATTTTTAACTTTTAATAAATTTAAATATTTAAAAAATGATATTATTTAATTTAAAATTAAATAATTATTTATAAATTTAATATAAATGATAAATAAATTTAAATTTTATAATAATTATATGAATTCAAATTTAAGTATTATAAAAAATATAAATATCTAATTTTCAATCAGTTCTAATTACTCTCTTTAAAATGCTAAGCGATTTACACGTGGCAATTTGGTGGACTAGAGCCTATGTCAGTAGGGCCTTAGAGGCCTCCCAAGGTTCCGTACAGATCCAGACCGATCCTCCTTGTGGTCTTATGAGAGCCTGTTTTTTTTTTTTTTCAATTGCTCTGTAGCGAGGAGTTTGGAAAGTGCTTGCACGTGCCACGAAGTCATTATTTTTTTATTTTAAAATATATTTGATAGAATGTGTAGTGTATTTATTTATATATTTAAAGATTTATTAGTGCATCATGTTTATTTTAAAATATTTGGTGTGACATTTCATCGTACTTAATATAGTGATATCTTTGTCACAGGTTTCTCTCTAAGTTGTTTGGCGTAGAGTTACGGTTGATCTACCCTACTTATCCCATCCATTGGGATGCTCAGTATAAAATCAAATAATCAAGGGTTGGCTCTAATACCAACTTGTTACGAAACCATTACCTTCTTTTCAAAAGACATGCTTGATGTGATGTGTAACGCACTCACTTATATACTCAAAGACCTTTCCTTTTTTATCTGATATAGGATTAATACATCATGCTTACTTTTTTAAAGCACTTGACTTAACACACGCAACACTGTGGAGGCGATAAGATTTTTAGGTTAGATTTATGTATGATATCGTGTATATATATATATATTTAATTTAATTTAAAATATAAATTTTAAATTTTATTTAAATTTATAAATAAATAATTCAAATTCATTTAATTTTACTTATACTATTATTTAAAAAATTAAAAAAATTTTATTTAATCTTCACTTAATTTTTATATTTTTACTAAATTTTATTTAAATTTATGTTACGTAATTAAAAAATAAATTAAACTTAACTTCAAACTTAAATATTCGAATTAAAATTTAACCTACCTTTTAAATAAATCTATTTTTTCTTGAACTCATTTTTTAATCTTATATTCTAATTTAAACTTTAAAACTAATTCAACCCTCGAACAGTTTACGTGCCAACCGTAGCACGGCGACGGGTGCGGGGAACTACACTGAAGCAAATTTGGTAATAATATCCTCACCAATTTTTTTTAATCTTGAAACTTATTAACTTTTTAAAATAATGACAATAATAAAGAGTAATTCAAGTTACACAATATATTATATATAATATTATGATAATAAAATAGTTAATATAAGATATGGAAAACTTTAATTTTTTTAAAAAATAAAATAATTATAACTAAAGAATAAATTATTCTATTTGAATAATATAATTATAATTAACATTAATTTTTAATATCACCATTATTGTCCTCATAAAATCATGAAAAATATTTAAATTTTAATAATAAATTAATTCCCATATTATTAAACACTAACGTCACATTTGTTTAAATTTTTAATAATATACGTGCATAAATTATCAGAGTTAAAAATTATTATAATTTCATTTTTTTTATAAAATTTAAAAATTTTAATAATAAATAATATAATTTCTCGTAATATAATTATGATAATTATAATATGCATCCCATGTTGGAACAAATGTGCATGGAGATGGAGCAGTGAACTTCACTTTCCTGCAAATGGACTTTTCCATTTATGCATCCAATTGAAAAGAAGAAAATATTTTTCAAAGATTTTTTATATTTATGTAAAATTTAAAATATGAATAATTTATATTATATTTTAAAATATTTATATATTATTGATGTATTTATATTATTTTATCATATCATATCATATTTTGTATCTTATTTTCATGTTTATGTTGTATATATCTCCCTGTTAATATAGAAAAAAAAAGTCACTATGGTCATACCGTATGCGTATATTTATTATATTATAATCATATTTAAAATTATTTATATTTATATAAATTTTAACATAATTTATATTATATAAATTTTATAATATTAATACATTAATATTATATTTATTTCATATTATATTATATCTTATATTATTTTTAAATTTTTTTTGTCGTCTTTGTGTCCTTAACTGTGCCTACTTATAAGTTATTATCTCTGTCTTCGGAGAAAACAAAAAAGCCTTTGTATTCTCCCTGAGCTTCTACTTACATTCTCACTTCCTTTCTTTGTCTTACCAGCAATTCCTTTCCTTTGATCTTTTTTTTTTTGTTTTTTGCTTTTTTGCTTTCGATATGTTGGCTTTAATGGCCGCCTGGTTGACGCCAACCTCTCTTTTCATCATCCTCAACGTCATGATCGGCACCATCTTCCTTATCTCCCGTCTCTCTCCTCCAAAACCGCCACAACAACACCGGCAATTTGAACACGACGACGGCCGCCGCTATAGCTCAGCTCCGCCACTTCTCCAGCGATCCCCGTCGCTTCTCGACCGCGTCAAGTCGTTCAACTTTTCAACGTACTACGGATTCTCTCTTCCAGACCAAGACAGAGATCTCCAACCTGATAATAACTTAGCTGCCCAACCGCTCGAGCAAACCCCCTCAATTCTTGAACGAGTCAAGTCTATCAAATTCTACCCCCGCAAATCATCTCCTCAAAATCCAAACCCGGACGATATTCAGCCCAGGGGACAGGACTATATTAACCCACGACCTCTCAGCCGATCACCTTCTCTCTTAGAGCGAGTCAAGTCGATGGATTTCACCACCTTTTACAGATCGGACTCCATCAAAACAAACCAACATACGACAACTGAAGAAGCCGATTTAGACATGGATATGAGCCCAGTTCATGGTAGACTAAAGGGATGCAAATCAGAATCCTCTAAGGTAATACAAAGGAAATCACCGGATAAGAAGATGAAGAAATCTGCGAATGAGAATTCGAGACACGAGGCGGAAGAGGAAGATCAGAAAGATGAAGAAGATCATGATGGTCAAGGTGTCGATGCTAAAGCTGATGATTTCATCAACAAGTTTAAACAGCAACTTAAGTTGGAGAGATGGGATTCTTTCTTGCGTTACAGGGATATGCTTAAGGGAAAAGTCACTAAAGATTCGAAAGCCGAACTCTAGTTTATTTGATTCATGCATTTGCGACGTCTAAGCAAGTTCGAAGATCTTTCTTTTCGTTCTTAGTTTCGAAATTGACATAGGTTTTTCATGTAGCATTATAATCACCTGTTCACGCTGTTTAGTACAAGTATGTAGGAGCTTCTTTTCGTAATTTTAGTTAGCTTTTAACGCTTTGTTTATGATCCTATTTACTCCGACCGGTGATTAATTGACAAGTGAAAGGGGAAGAAGAGCTAGCATAGCAGTGCGCATTAATTTAGCATGTTCAAAGTTCAAACAACTCATTATTCGATACGATAGATTCACTCGTATTAAAATTTGGACAAAATTTTATAAATTTAACTTGTTTAATTTGACTTAAATTATTATTTAATAATAAAAATATATATTTAATTTAAATTTAATTATAAAATATAAAAATATTTTAATAATATTATAAATAATGAAACAAGATTTGGATCGAACCTTTTAAAGAAAATTTAAAATTTTCAAGTGTGCAATGAGCATAAAGTTTAAACGGATTAAACATTCATTTGGTTTATGTACTTTGTTTGATTTTTAATTTGGTATCTAATAAATAAAATTGTCAACAATTTAGTACATGAATTTTTATTCTAATAAGTATGTTGACTTTTTGAACTAACATCCTTAGTCAAATGCTGATGTGACAATCAACAATCAATAAAAACTTAACACGTGATAAAATATCATGTTATCAGTGTTACGTTAACATTAAGGTTTCAAAATTTTTTAGATTTTTTCATGATAACATGAAACTGTTAACGTAATATTTTTGCTACATGTCACGTTTTTAATGTCATGTCATCAGTGTTACGTTAACATTAAGGTTTTAAAATTTTTTAGATTTTTTCATGATAACATGAAACTGATAACGTAATATTTTTGCTATATGTCACGCTTTTAATGACGATTAGGTATTACATCAACATTTGACTAATGATGTTAACCTAAAAGATTAACATATTTGAATGAATGAAAATTTATGTACTAAGTTAATAAATTTTTTAAATATTAAACTGAAAATTGAATTAAAATATGAAAATCAAATGAGTATTTATTTATTTATTTATTTGGTTAATAGTATTTAACCCAATTTAAATAGCCGTAATCGCCCTTTGGTTTCATACAAATTTGGTCGGCAATGATGGGGGGTTTAGGTGGAGTGATCTAATCAGCATATTTGTGTTTACGTGAGCATTAGTTGGAGGGTTTTCTTGATAACTTAGGTAATGTTAAATTCTCCTTGAATGGACCATGGCGTCAAGAAGATAATAATTATACACTCTACGATATTTTATTAACCAGCGAATAAGATAGCCAGGATCAATATCCTTCCCACTTAATTCCTAGGATCATTCTCGTTTCCCCCCTGGCGTACGGTCCTAACTGTCGACTTTTTTTTTTTTTAAGAAAGTTTGAATCATAATTATATATTTAAATGGTGATTATAATACGATATTATGATTATAATTTTATAATTTTTTATTTTTTATATTTATTATCGATATTCATTAATTATAATAATATTTATCATATATATAATTATAAAAAATACGATCGAAAACTCGTCAAACAGAATTTTGTATGGTTTCGTTTACAATTCACCATTTCATATCTTATCTGATCACCAAGCCAGGCCAGGCCAGGCCAAAAAAATGGTGGAGACATGGCAGCCGGCCGCATTTGTTGAAGACGAGCTTTATTAGAGTTTTTCCAACTTTTGTTTTTGCTACATAAACCATTAAAAGTAAATCAAAATTTACCGCAAAGACTAATCATTTCAGATCAGTTAATTGGGTGGACGGCCCCATCAGAGACTTAGGTCAAGTTGTGGGTCCAAGTTTTGGACAATTTTTAAAACACCAACCAATCCAAAATATCGGTTTTTAACGAAAGAAAATGTTTCTAATTAATTTTAATTTATGTTTAAAATAATAATATAAATTTTCAATAATTGTTTTAAATACTAACTATTTAAAGGGACTTTGTACTAGCCAAAGAAAATTAGATAATTTATGTTTTTATGTTACATTCGTTTATTTTATTATAATCGTAAATAAAATTATTATATATTTATAAAATTTTAATACGTTAATAATTTATGTTATGTAAATTTTAATAATTTATATATTCATGTTAAAATTATATTATATTTTAATGCGTTTCTCGTCAAATTATAAGATTTAGGTGAAATCTTGAAGGGTGCTATTGAGTAAAGCCTAAATAAAGTAGTAAAAAAAAAATCCAAACTCAAGCTAGACCCGAAACTTGCAACTTGAAAGTTTGATTCTAGCTTAATTGAATATTTTTTTAAAGTTCAAACTCGATTCGAGATAACAATTGAACTGTTTAAACCCCGTTTAATAAGATTTATTTGTCCAGTAAAAAATAAGTGAGATTTTGCTAGGAGACTTCAAATTCAATTATTTATGCTTAAATTCGAATTTAAATTTAAATTTTAAATAAAATTTTTAATATTAATTAAAAATAATAAAAATACGTATTAAAATTAAAAAAAAAAAAAACTTTATTAAAATCCCTAGCTACTCGAACCATATATTAAAATACTCTAACGTAACTTTTTTTTTTTTACCATAAAACTCTCAATATTCAAAACGCACATTAAGCTCCGATTGATCCGAGTCAAGCCAGGCATGACCCCGAATCGTGATGAAGCTTCCCCACTTGTTAGATAGCTTTGAATTGCTCACATACAAATCTCAAACGAACGGGAATAGCTTACGTTCACACGTAGGATTAACAAATCCTTTTCTAGTGCCTTCATCCAAGTTGAACACATACGTCCAGATGTTAAACACACGTCCAATGGCGGAGAAATCCCAACCGGTCCTTGTACAATACTGTCAAGTGTGCGGTTTACCCACCGAGTATTGCGAAATCGGACCTGAATTTTGCAAATGCAAGCCCTTGTTGATCCAAAATGCATCCGACATTTACCCGGATCTCCTTCAAGGTAAACGCCCTTTAATCATCGCCATTGAAGACCAAAATCAATCTTTTGTTTTTTTTCCTTTTTTAATAAATTTTTTTTATTCAAATTTCATGGGCAGCAGCGAATATTGAAGAAGCTGATAAAGTTGCTGATCAGTTACACTCCACTGGCATCTCTTCTTTTGATGCTGCTGCAGGTAAATTTTATTTGTAATTCTCTTTTTTTCATAATTATATTTCCCTTTTGTTTTCATTTTGATGTTGGATTTGATTTGAATTTTTTTTTCGTTTGCTGTTGATTAAACTTATTGTTTTAAATTACATTCCAATAATTCTTGAAGCAAGAAAAAGATTCACATTTGGTAAAACAGTAAACTATGTTACTCCGACTCAGGTACAAGCGTTAGACATTGATATGTGTCTAACATAGGTATGTTCAATTTTGTTTTAATTTTTTCATATATTTGGTGGGTCCTTAGAAGATCATATCTCATATTTATGTCCAGAAATGCATCGGACACAAGTGTCGGACTTTGATACTTTAAGAAAAATGAAGAGTCGGAGTAATATAGATAGTAAATTGATTCTATTACTTATTTCCGAATGGCTATGTGTTTGAATAGGCTGTTTTTCTTTGTGAATTAGACAGTTTTAGTTTATTAGTGCGGTAGTATAGTGTATTTGATTGTGGAATTTGGCCTAAGAGCTTGAAAGATGGGGTGGTGAAGCTGTTATGATATGGTAATGCAGCTGTTTTAGGTTAATGATGTGATTTCCTTGTATTTCTCAATTATGGCAGATTGCATCTGAATTTGTCGGTTGGCAAAATTAGAGATAACAAGATGCTTAAATAGCTGTTTTATCAAGTCAAGTACGTTCAATTCTTTTTGTTTGTTAATAGTGGGTTGATGAAAGAATCTCCATGAGCGAAATAGCTTGTTTGAACTACCTTAGCTTGTCCAAGTATGCTCATAAACGGCTATCCTTTACATACATGCATATGATCTTTCTCCGTGTTAGGATTCAACATTTTGCATATTGTCGAAAGAGCTTCAAATGCCACATCCAAATGAACATTTTCCCTGGTAATTGTTTCTTTATTTTTTCTTTTTTTTTTTTTACCATGAACGCTTTATGGTTCAGAGAGTTAAAAACTTTTGTCCTTGCTTAATCGCATTCTTTTTGGGTATGTCTGTGTGTGTTGGTGTCATCAATTTTGTCACTTTTCATGCTAAGCCTTTTTGCTTAAGTTCCGATATTATGGCATTCTTCACTCCATTTTTTCTCACTTGAGCTGCAGGTGCTAGTTCAGAACCTAAGCAAGAGGAAGTTAAACGTCTTCCTGTGGGGAGCATTAAAAGAAAGTTCAATCACTGACTTGTCAATGCATACAAACAGTCAGACATCACTCGCATTAAATGAATCACATTACATTCAGTTGACATGTCAATTTAGTAATAGAATTGAAATTTGAATTGCTTCTTGTGTAGGAGAAGAAAGAAGTTTTCATTGAAAAGGTTGTGCATAACTAGAGAAAATGTATAACCACTGTAAAAGGCCTGGATCTTTTTGGTGAGCCTAATGCTAGTTCTTGCTTTCAAGATTTCAATTAGATGTCAATATTCCCATCTTTTATCGTGCTTAACTCGGTTCAGGTGTAAAACGAAGTGACGCTTCGAAGAAACTTGGAAAGAAGTTTGCTACGGGAGCCTCTGTTGTAAAGGTGCATTGCTTTGCAGAAAATATCTATCAAATCTATTCTGATATAGTATCTTGCCTTACTGTTTTTCATCTTATTGGTTTTAGGGGCCAACTGACAAGGAACAGATTCATGTCCAAGGAGACATATCATATGACATCGTGGAATTTATCACAGAAACCTGGCCTGATGTAACACTCCTTTCATTCTCTTGCCTTTTTATTGTTTTATGTTGGGGTTGAATTGTGAATTGTCTCCATTTCTTTGGTTTAAATTCATTGGTCAACTTCCTATAAGGCGGGCATTTCCTCTTTATACTAAGAAGTTCAGCCAAACTAGAATCAGCATGCATCCTTCCTGTTATATCAAAATGAAAGCGGTCTATCTCTCTTTATATCAATTTACATAATATCCTATGGTGTAGGCTATCCCTCTTATATCAGGACTTCAGCCAAAACAAGCTAATGTAGTATCTAAATCGACCAAAGTAAACTATAGGAGACCCTTTACTTTCCATTTTGGCACAAATTAAACATGCCTCCAAGAGGAAAAACTATAGAAAAATAGGTGGCGGTGGAACTTTGCATTCATGCCATGTTTATGATTGCATTGCTTAACGCTAAAACCTCTCTTGGTGTTGAATTCTGTCGAAATTCTTTTGGATATTGTCATTTTGACTTGTAAAATAAATTAAAAAAAAGGTGGTATGTTCTTTTCGTTTTTTACACTTGTTTTTCTTCTCCTTTCTAAAATATAAAAGCATTGAAAGAGAAAACAGCATTTGAAATACAACTTGTTGAGTAATACTAAAACCAATAATGTTATGATGAAACACTTAACCAGGGCTGAAAGGCTTAAGCTTTTCATGCATTTATACTTATTTTTTAATTTTCTGCGAACATAAATAAGTTTAATGTTTGTCAAATTGCCACGGCTCCATAAAAACTGGTGTTATTTGAGTATTCATTTTTTTGAAGAAGCAATTACAGATCTGTTTATTTGTTTATCCTTTTTCTTTTATAAATTGATGATTAAAACTAAACTTTGAATTTTTGAATGAGTTTTTGAAAGTCGCAAATTCATGGTCATTGGTTGTGCTTGTCGTAGCAGACGAAATTCATTTGTAAAGTTTGGAAGTAAGCTTGGGATGATTCTTTCACCATGATTCTGCATCTTCGTTGCAGTTTTTAGCTGTCCTAAAGTTTTCTTTTGCAGAGTTATCGGACAGTAATAAGGTTACATTTATTAACCAAATTCTAGTTTCTTCTCTTCCTTAGTTCCCGGAAACTGCAATTTTCTTTATTGAGGATGGAAGAAAGGTTCCAGCCGCTTGACTTTAAAATGAAGACTAATATATAATACGGATTTGCAGTATTGTCCTGTCAAATTGACTAATGCTGCTTGACAAAATTCAACAACCAGTGAGACCCTTTTCCCTCTTTTAGAGTCGTCTGTTGCATTTTTTGCTTGAAATACTATTCTTTTGCTGTTGAAGTGACCGTGAATGTGCATTTAATCAATAGATAGGGTCCGTACAGCAGCAACCATCAACGGTGTACACCCTATTTTGCATTGAGAGTAGAATTTCCCCAACAATATGCTCTTTTAATTTCTCATCATGAACTTGCTTTTCTACAGTTTATTCATCTCTCCCTTTTGTTCTTCCTGGCTTATTTTCCTTATGTTTGTGCCTCCTGCGGAATATCGTTATCCCCTGTGTATGATAAGAGTTTTCAGTCAACCAAAACGATTTCTTTATAATTTCCTTTCATTCTATCTTCTAATTGTATTAGCATCTTAAAGTTATATGGAATTTAGAGACTTCACGGTTAGAGGTAAATTAGATAAGATAATTCGTATATTTATTTTATATTTTTATATTTTACCGCATATATTTACGTTTAATATTAAATTTATATTTAATAAATAAAAATTACCTAAAAAATTTGGTGTTTTTAAAAACGAAGAAAGGCTTCTGGTTCTTTTAAGCTAAAGCTAGGCCTTAGTGCACTTAGCCGAAAGGCAAGACCTTGGTGCACTATGCCACGTGCTACCAGTTCCAGCTTTCAGCAGAGTTCGCATAAAACCAACTTCCCTTGCCAATCTCTTTTGATGCGAAAGCATCCGTGTACACCTGATTATAAATAATTAAGCAAATAGAATACTCAAGTTCAGGGGTTTTCAATTAGCCGATTCGGCTAATCGATTAAGTAATTATTTAATTGAATAGGAATGTTTAATTGATCGATTCAACTAACCGATTAATCAATGGTTAAGCGAATCGAATTAGAAAAAAAATGTCAATAAAAAGAATTAATATTATTTCGATTAATTTAATTATTCAAATTTTAATTATGTTACATTGGTGAATTTAAATTATATTTTAGAATGTTAAATTTTTAATTTTTTATTCAAATAAATATAATTATTTAACAAATATTTAAAATTAAAATGCTAAACATAAGTAAAAGATACTTTTATAACAAATCAAAAATTTCAACAATATAAAACTTAAAACATTTAATAAAAATTAAAAATATTATATTATATATTTTGAGTAATTTAATTAATTTAATTATTTTAATTGAATTAATTGATAGTAAAAAATTTTTTAAAAATCTTCTTTCTATAATCAAGTTAAAATTTTTTTATTAATCAATTAATCAAATTAAATTAATTAATTCGATTAAAACTGAATAAGGATCACCCTACTCAACACGCAAGCACCTTACAAATACCTCGAGGAAAATCTGAGCGTAGAGCACATGTAAACTTAGTACACTAGAGAAACAAGTGACTCAGCAATAGTTTCAAGATAAACCCCAGCCATAAAAGTGAAGATCATTAAATGAATCATAGTTTTAAGTCATCCTATCCATGGCTCAGCGAAGCTACGTGGCAGGTTTGACTCAAGTTAAGTTTTGAATGAGATTTTAAAAATTTAAATTATTATTTAATAATAAAAATAATAATTTTTTAAATTTAATTATAAAATATATAAATAATAATATAAAATAATATTTTAATAATATAATAAATAGTAAATCAAGCTTTCTAGTTATTTCAAACCCAACTTGACACTGGTCTAGACAAAAAAATGAAAATGTTTAGTCGTCACTCAATCTAGCCTGTGAATAGGTTTAGTTTTAAGACATAACACTGGCAATTATTCAATATAATCCACATATTTAAGCCCCATCCCTAATCTTGTTCTAACCCTCAAACCAGCAGAATGAGGAGTTCTATGGGTATAACAAATTTCAGCGGAATTTGCTCCACCATCAGCAAGCTTCATTTTCAGCACCTTGTTGTTGGCTAGCAGTACCTGGCTTCTCCGCATTCAGAACACGTCCGTTCATAGGATCAACGGGACGCATGTCACGTGGTCCACCCTTGCGTCCCATTGCCACCATCGGTGGTGGAGGCAATACTCCGGCTCGGAAAAGTATGCGTTGAACTGGCTCCGATGGTTGCGCACCAACTGATAACCAGTACCTGTGGAAAAACATGAAAATAGAAGTTTATCTATATTTGGTGGTTTCACTGCTAATTACTAGAACAAGACTGATGTTAGTTGCCAGGCTTATGCACTAAAAGCTATACTGCTCTGACTCTTCATTTTTCTTAAAGTACTTATATTCGACGCATGCCGAATATAAGTATAGACATATGATCCTCCAAGAAGTAAAATCCTTCAAATATATGAAAATCTTAAAAAAGATTGAATAAACCTATGTCTAACACTCATATCCGAGTCCGAATAACATAAACTTTTATTCTTCTCCACATCTTAAAAAAGTTGGTAGCCATATGAACCTCTTTTCTTAATACAAACTTAACAGAGTTGAGTAAGTACGAAAGGATACAAACATTCAATTACATGAATATTAGGAATTATAAGAAGACAATATTGACTACCCAAACATAAACAAAAATGCCAACTTATGGTGCAAGTGTTGGACAAAAGTATGTGTTTTGTTCAATTTTTTTAAAAATTTTTTTATGCATTTGAAAGGTTATATCCGTATACTAGTATCCAAATATGCTTTGGACATAATTCAAGAAAAATGGAAGTTGGAGCAAAATAGCTCCCTCCCTCGCTAACCTTTTTATTCCCCTACACCTTATAAAAATGTATAGATCCTAAAGTTACTACAAAAAAGCCATACTTTCGAATGATATCAGCAATCTCTCCCTTGTCTTCCAGGAAATAGAAAGATGGCTTTATTTCTCTAATGGAACTTGTACTATCAAAGTAAAAAACCCAAAGCAATAAACCCTAAATTGTTTCCATAAAAACTAAAATTTGAAAACACCAGTCACTATTAGCAATGCTACAACTTTCTCCCATGTTGTTTGCAGTCTTCCCTACCTCACAAATTCAGTAACTCTCAATGAAACAGAGACGATACTGCAAAGAGAAACAGACCTCTATGTTGCTTGGATTCGGGTGTCAATGTCACACACAGTTATGTGTCCCACAAAGATATGTTCAGTTTTTTTCACGATTTTCGTGTACCACAAGGGAAACAAACTATTACGTTACACGGACTCGAGTTTGAGTGTCAGATACGAGCATATGTCTGCCATGAGTAAGTTCAGTTTTTTTTCAAAATATCTAAGTATTTGAAGAATCTTTGAAAAAGCATCTCCTCATACTTATATCTAAATATGGGTCAGACATGGATGCTAGAGACAAAGACTTCAAAGGAAAATGGAGACTCAGAGCGCAACAAAAACAGACTTACCAACAATGAAAAACAGATTAATAAAAAACATGTTAAAATCAACAGAATAACATAATCATTCTTCCGGGGTCTAAATTCAATCCTACGACAAAAAGGTATCATCTTCAAATCAAGAATTTATGACAAACAAAAAGATAATAGATTGAAAGATAGCAACTTACTTCACTCTTTCAAAGTTAAGACCCATTCGTTTACCCCCATCTTGACCTGGAAAAAAAAAAAAGAAACAAAATCAAATCGAAATGTATCAGCAAAAACGCCGATTCAATTAGCTGCAGTTTCATGGGGAAAAAAATGGCCCATCATCGGGATTGATAGGGGAAGGAATAAGATAAACCTGGCAAAGGATTGTAGTAACCAAGGACTTCGAGATGCTTCCCATCCCTTGGAGATCTGCTGTTGGCAGCCATCACCCTATAAAATGGCTTGTTCTTGCATCCGAACCTCGATAATCGGAGCCTCACCACCATTTTCTCTACCACGCTCTCTTCTTTTCTTAGCTCTTAGTCCCCTTCTGAATAGGTCGACAATTCAAGTCACACCACTACTGTGCAAGGGTTTTGGGTTTGGTCTCAGGACATCCGGGTGCACTTAGAAGTTCCAGCAGACAGTGATACGAAAAATTTTAGATTTTTTATTTTAGTCTTAATTTAATTTAATTTGTTTGAATTATTATATATTTATTATTTGTAATTAATAAATAATTAAAAAATTATATTAATATTTTATATATTTTATAATTAAATTTAAATAAAAATATTTTTTTAATTATTAAATATTACTTCAAGTTAGACTAAACTCACTCGAATTGACAAAATCCAAAGCTCGGTTCGTGTACAAGTCTAAGTGCATTTATTCAATCAATTTTAATTTTTTTTAAATCAATTAAATGAAACAAATTTATAAACCCGGTAGAATAAAAAAAATTTCAAAATTGAAATAATCAATTGAATTTATTTTGATCGATTCAATCAATTTAATTGATTTTAAAATTTCAAAAAATAAATTATTTATATTATTATATAAAAATAATTATATTATAAAATATAAAAGATATATTATATAATTTAAAATTATTATACAGATATATTTATTATATATAAATATAATTAAAAATAAAGCTAAAAGCGTTGGTTAATTCGGTTTATCCAATTATCGAATTCATAAATAAATAAATAAATCAATTCAATTAATATAACAATTAATTTTTCATAATCAATTAATTTTAAAATTAAATAAATTAAATTAAATAAATTAAATTTAATTAATTTAATCAATTAAACCGGTCCAACGGAGAATGCTCACCTTTAGTAAAGGGCTGTAGTACTTGGGCAAATCTGTAATGATCTTTATATCCATACCGTATTAGAGGGATTTGAAGTTAGATTTTGGCGGAAATATAAGAGGAGCCGGAAGACCCATGCCGTAGTAACCATGGAAGCTCTCCTCATCGCCGATCACATCTCAGGAGTAAAACTCGCCGTGATCTGGCTCGACTTACATCGCTTTGCTATCGCGATTCTCCACTAGCCAGCCACTGCCCCTCCTCCAATTCTTCCTCTTCCTCAAACGATCGGGCAATACACTTAATTTGATTCCTTCATTCTTTCTGTTATTTCTTTCATTTCTTAATTTTTTTTCTGAATTGAATTAAGAGAAAGGAGTTGTTCATTGGTAAAGAAATTAGGTCTTTTTAGGAAAAAAAAATCAGTTTTCGGGAATTAATTATTCACTCGATTCTTGTTTAAAAAAAATTTAAATTTTGCGTGTTTAAATCATTTGTTCGTGAGTTATTTGAATTAAGAAATTCAAATTCAATTTAATCTCGAATTGAATCGGACTAATCTAAACTTATCAAAAATTTATTTCAATCCCAACTCGATTCAAACTAAATCTATTAGATCGAACGAATAACTTGATCCATAATAAGTCTAATTCTAACCAAGAACAACTTAACACTTATTAGTTCCAGGCTATCTATCTAACCAATCCTGTTCAACAACCAAAACCAAAATGACTGGAAATATTATTTTACTAAGTAAATTAATTACTACAAGAAACTTAATCAAATTAAAACTATTATCAAAGCCCAAATACAATAAAGATACAAATTCAACTGAATCAAACATCAGGAATTGATTTTATATTTTTTGGGTTTTTTCTTTTTTTTTTTAATTTTTTTTTATGGCCCTAGATTGCAGTAATAAATGGCAAACGGGCTGCTTTAGCATCAGAGTTAGTACTATGTTACAATTATAAGAAGAAGATTGCGTTTAAGGCATTTGAGTCTAACCACCATTACTGCTACCAGTGAGCTTACCTTTAGGCCTGGTCATAGCTATGGACTTTGAGGAAGAAGAAGAAGAGATGGCTGACCTGTCAAACTCCTCTTTGTCTTCATGGAATGCTTTACTTAGTACATCTTGGAGTTCCATGTACCTCTGCCTTTTAACGAGTCGTTCCTCCGCTGTATCGTCCCCTCCGCACGCTAGCTCTGATAGGTCGTCGGCGTCCATGATCTTGTTCAGAACTTCCGAGCAACGAGGGAAAAAGCGTTTCCCGAGCTCCACTGCCGGAGACACAGAGGGAAATAGAGGGTTAGGTCGCTTTTACTATCAAAAGGACTGATTTTTCGAACCATATCAATATAATACTCTGACATTATATTACTTCAATTCTTTTTTTTTTAAGTATTCGTGTTTGATACTTTTTTTGAATGGGATGAGTTATGTCTGTCTGACACTTTTTTTTCTATGAAATTGCTCCTTTATCTAACGGTGAAGACAAGGCAGACACCGACTTAAGGGTACGAGGCTATAATCTTTTAAATACATGAAAAAATTTAAAAAAATTAAATATATTTATACTGGACAAATATCCGTATCCAACGCTCACAACTCCATCTAAGTAACATAGTTCTGATGTTAAAAATAACATCTAAATAACCCTTGCAAATAACTTCTCAGGCATTACAGTAGTTTCATCATGTGATTCCAGAGCAAGGACTTATGTTTCTCCATCTCTTCAATTTTTTTTTAAGTACTCATATCGATACATTTCTGGATATGGGTATGAAAATATGACCTTCTAAAGACATGAAAAATTATAGAAAATTTAAATGCACCTGTGTTAGATGCATACTCATATCATCCAAATCTAAATAAGGACTAACCCCAAGAAAATTTTTATTGTGACATTAACGGAGGAAAACATAAAATGTTTGATGCAAAAGCATCACTTTACCTGTTCTAGAAAGTGCTCTCAGCCTATTTAGATGCTCTTCCTGAATCCTGAAAGGTGCCTCATTCAAGTCCACAGTTGTTCTTTGTGCACCATTTAATCTGTTAGAATTGATGCTAGCTAATGTGAACTCCGATGTTCCATCCACTTGAGC
Source organism: Adansonia rubrostipa (assembly GCA_038381775.1). Lineage (NCBI taxonomy): Eukaryota > Viridiplantae > Streptophyta > Magnoliopsida > Malvales > Malvaceae > Adansonia > Adansonia rubrostipa. The sequence continues at coordinate 19,224,002 of JBBYHM010000026.1, forward strand.
AATATCCATCACAACTTTTGCTTCCATGGGGAATAGAAGTTTTGCCAGTCCAACTGCAAAAGTATTAAAAGTAAGAAACAATTAACATATCCATTACTTGCCTTGACAAATGGTGTTTTGTTTCGACTTTTTTTTTAAGTACTCATATTTGATATCTATGTTTGACGTATATCTGGACATTAGTACAAGGATTTGATCCTCGAAAGACCCTCCAAATAGAAATCTTGAAAAAAATTAAACATAGTCGTATCAGACACATAATCATATTCGACACTCACACCTAAATTCGAATAATATAGGTTCAAATAACAACAATGAATATGATGGTGTGTTTGAAATTTAGAAATAGATTTGATGTTTCCAGGTTTTGCATTTGTTTTCTAACTCCCACCCTTTAGTTCTCCAGTAAATTTTGCTTTGACTTTGTATGTTTTTTGAAATATTCATATCCGACACAGTTTTGGATATAGATATTAAAAAAACTTCAAAGAAAATTAAACATACCCACATCGGATAAATACCTGTATCCAACACTCACACTCAAATCCGAGTAATATGACTCCAGCGTGGATAATTAACAAGTGGTAATGAAAAAATAGAAATAAAATCATTATTTAAGAGAAATGGGCCATGGCTTATGCTATGATTAGTCTTCACTTAAATCTTCTCTATCACCATAAGAAAAGACCTCGCTTTTGCTGGAAGCCTGAAAGCATCGAAAAAAATGGTCTAAATAAAGCAGAGTTAACAACGTGATCTATATTGCTGACATCATGTAGTGAGGGGAAAAAAAGAACTGGTTTCTTCTTATCCTTATTATTTTTATTCTTCTCTGTTTACTAGACCTTATGCCATCACTAATTAAAAAACCAGACAAACAAAATAGTGTAGCATTCGGATTCTCAACTAATCACCTAAACCACAAAATATTCGAAAATGTGTTACTTCAAGAAAAATTAAGAGTTGGTGCAACTTGGGCTAAGAACACATATCGGACATCCTTGGTGCAGAATTGTCTACAAATGCTCTAATAGATCATTGAACCCATATACAAAGAGACAAAGAAGGAATGGAAATCCTAATGGTTAGAAAACTGGTATTGCTGAGGTAATAAGTAGTAACTGAAGGCTGTCCAAAACAAAGCAATTAACATGAAAAGAAAAAGGAATTTGAATTTGATAGGAAAAATTACCTCTATTTTCAAGATACAACAATTTCATCCGTAGATCGTCACCAGCCACGGCAAGAGATAAAGAAGCTTCTCCATGCAATGGATCTCTTCTTTCTGCCTGCTCCAGTATCTCTATGCACAAACGGTCCTTGGGAGAAGCCTTTCCTTCCTCGGTAGATTTATAGTAATCTGCAGCCCTGGTGAGCCGCTTCGAGATCTGAAGAGCTTTCCTACCATCCAGGGTGAGATCGGATGGCCGGGCACCTTTTGTCAAAAGAGATACGATAATCTTAGGCTCTTTCCTCATTGCAGCAACGTGCAACACGGTGTACCCTCTTGAGTTCCTTCGGTTAACATCAGCAATTCCGAGATCGAGTAATTCTGTCGTGGTCTTTGCGTCACAGTATGCCACAGCATAGTGAAGCGCATAGGCATCGTCTAAATTAGTATGACCCTCTTTCAGCAGCATTCTTACTAACTCGACGTCATCTGAATCTAAAGCCCGATGTATCCTCCTTACATGTTTATCAGGAAAGCCTCTGTTCTCAGGCTTGTCCAAACCGAGTTCCAGACGGTAATCGATGATTTGTTTCACAATCTGATGAGGCAAGGCTTTGTCAAGTGTTACAATATCAACATCAGATTTTACAATAGTCTCTATACACTTTGCCAGCAATCTCTCACAAGCATTACCGCATATATTTGCAACGTAGAGAATCACCAAGATATCATCTATGGCAACCTTGTCGATAATTTCTTGAAGATACCTCTGCAATTAAAAACAGAGCTTAAATTTTTAAAAATCTGGACTCTGTTCTGTTGTATCATTTGCCTTTTGATGCCCCAAAAGTTGCTATACAGCAAAATCACAAAAGTGAACGAAGGAAAAAGATAAACCAGTGTTCGGTCGTATGCATCCATCATTGGTATTTTCAAAATTTTCCAGGTTCTTGTATGTATACGGGGGATCACAACACTTACCTATGTTCAAATATATGCTAAACATATTTGTCGGACACAACTACATTGAGATAAAGGAAAAGCTTGGGTAACATTAATATAATTCTATGTTACTTGAATTCGGGTGTGAGTATGAGTGTCAATTCTGTATATGGGTTCGATATGAATATGTTCAATTTTTTTAAAAAATTTTTTACGCATTTAAAAGATTATTAAAAGGTCTTACTTTTAAAAAGCCATAAAAAAGATTATTAAAAGGTCTTACTTTTAAAAAGTCATAAAAAAATAAGTGACAGAGCAACATCGACATAGTTTCCATGCATAACGAATCATATTTGCTAAAGATCCACAAACTTGCAAATGTTTACAGTGATTAGTTATTGGAACAACTACCTAATTCCCAGTAGATTTTGAAATTAAAAAAATTAAACTTGAACATGATTAAGATTCAAGAAAAGCTAAAAATAGTTTGAAATTACTGACCTGATAAAGAGCAACTAATTCAGACACCTGAAAAATAAAAGCTGCGTATAGAACCTCAGCAATGAAATCGATGGACGGTCTACATGCGACGTGAGAGCAATCGTTGTCAACGCAAAGGCAGACGCCTTTGGGCAACGGTCTCACTCGTCCGGTATACAAGTAAGCCAGAACGGCGACAAGCGAATCGTAGCCAATCTCATAGTCCCGAGCCAACTCTTTGAGCTCGAACTTAGCTCCTCGTTCTTTTAGCCCCGAGAACACGGTCTTGAAAACCAAGCTCCTTGCCGATAAAATGCAGCGGTGAACGGGGACCTCGCGGCCGGAAGAAAGCTCGATTTTTGCGTCGGAGTAGAAGGAATCGGAGTTTTCCGACGAGTCGAAAAGGGATTCGAGGTTTTTGGAAAGGAGTTGAAGGGCCGCAACGTCAGGAGTATTATTCAACGGCTCCGACGAAGCGGGCGTTTCTGCGTTGGCCATCGCCACGATGCAACACGTGCTGCTGTTGTTGCTGATTTCGTTCGAATCCGAGAACCCATTTCTATGATCCATAGAAGAAACACAAAACCAAAAAAAAAAAAAAACAACGAAACTATTTGAAACTCAAAGCCATATGTTTAACTAGCTGAAGAAGAAACCAAACGATTCAGAGAGAGCTTTAAGTTGCGAAAACAAAGGAAGATGATGAAACTGAGACAAACCGCCATGGATTTACTGAGATGTAAGAAAGTCAATGGAGAGAGAAAAAAAGACGAAAGAGTTAGCCATAAGCTTAGCTAGCATCAGCTGGAGGAAGATGAACATGGGCATGACGAAGAACTTATAAAGAATCAATCAAATAAGTTTATTTAGATACTTCTATGAGACTTTATTATTTCTCTTTTTCACTTATTCATGTTTTAAGATTGCCTTTTTTTTCCCATTAGATTCATCTTCCTTTTTTCCGCACCCAGGTTTTTCGTCCGTACATCATGATCACTATATTCTTTGGCCTTTTTCGTCTCTCTCTAATCTGGATTTAACGGCTACGATTTATTCTCAAAATCAACCAACGTAGTCACTATATCGACATCGATCAGATACAAGACATACTGATTTTTAAAATAAATTAAAATAATATTAATATCATATTATCCTAATCTTTATATTACTTTTATAAATAATATTAATTTATATTAGTTCATATCTATTAATTTCAATACAAGTTTTATATAAATTTTATTTTTTTATATATTTAATTTTTAAATTAATTTATATTTTTTATTGTCTTAAGTATTTTATTTTTTTCATAGTTACATTTAAAAATAAAAATATTTTTTAAAATTATATTTTTAAATTTAATTACTAAAAATTTATTATATTTTTCAATATTAAATTAAAAATAATAAATTAAATTAAATAATTATGAATATAATTTATATTTATAAAAATAAAAATAATAGTATTATTTCTAAAGTGCCATTCCTAGGATCATCAACGCCAAAACCATGAGCTTAGCTTGATTCATTTTCGAGGACATAAAGGGCGGCTGCTAAATGGTTGGAATTTAGTGCCTTAAGTTGTCAGTCTGAAAAGCTGACAGTCTGTCACGGCGGTTATCAAAGTTTCGTCAAATTTTCCTTTTATTTCACCCTTTTAACCCTTAGTTTTTGCTTTCTATAATCGTCACTGATTGTTCCATAGAGAGAGAGAGAGAGAGAGAGAGAGAGAGAGATGGATTTTTTAAATTACTATTATTTATTAATTATACTTCAATTTGGAAAGTTCTTTGCACAATTAATAGAATTAATAGTCTAATATTTTAAAATTCAACGACGCTGAGAATTAAACTAAAAAGGAAACATAACAGAAATTTGCACAGTTAGTCCCATTTACTTCTCTTTTGGAGTAGGCCATCGATTGATGGGCTCCACCATGCTCACGAAGATTCATTGGATAGAGCCTGTATATTGTTTAAATTATCTGAATTTAAAAATAAATATCGAATATAAATATATATCGATATTTATTTTAAATTTATATTTATAAGTTTGGTTAGATCGTATTGTGATTTAAAATTTTAAAATATTTTTACTTTAACTTACGTAAGGTTGAGGCTGGATTAAATCAAAAGCTTATTTCATTGTTCATTATACTATTAAAATATTAATTTTATATATTTTGTAATTAATTTTATTATTAAATAATAATTTGATTCGAATTGGATCAATCAAAATTCAAAAAACCTATCACATTGAGTAATCTTTGAACAATTCTAATTCATTTTATGTGAGGTTGAATTAATTTTTTGAATATGGTTGGCAAAACAATGGGTGATATAAAAGGAGCTAAATGATTTATTCACGACTAAAAGATGTTTATAAGTTGAGTCTCAATTTAAAAAAAAAATTTAAATTTTAAATTTAAATTTAAATTTGACTTAACCCATAAACCTGAATCACAATTTATTATTATTTAAAAATGTTAAAATATTAATTTTTATTAAAATTTATATATTTTATAATTAAATTTAAATATAAATATATTATTTTAATTAAAAATATTATTTCTAATCGAAATATATGAAACAATAAAATGTAGGTCCGGGCTTGGACGGGTCTACTGACGACTATCAACTTTAACCCTTCTGTACTTCCAAAAGCAGCAACTTTTTAGAGTTCAATGTTTGTAGTCATACCAATGACACGTTGAAAACGTCGTCATAAATATTCAACATTTATATTTAATATATATTAAACCATAAATATGAGAATAAGTTTTTTAAATAAATTAAAAATTTAAAAATTTAAAATATCAATATTAATACATACTTGTACCACTCTTTCTTTTACGACTGCTTATGATATCAGTTGTTGCTTCGTTAATTGACTCACGATTTGAGTTAGATCGTTATGAGTTGATACCAATATCGAGTCTCACGCTCACCCTTGAGTCGTTCCAGATGTTTTAAAGTAGTTGAAATGAGTGATGCCAACTCAGCACCCTGGGTCACCCAAAGAAAACCCGGATCAGAATTCTGAGGGTAACCCATCGCCCAAAGATGATGGCTACTCGAAACCGTAGTTCGAAGAATTCAGGGTTCAATATCCTTAGCAAAGAGACACAAGTTTTGGGAAACCCAGCCTGTTGGCCCATTTAAGGATGTTGGGGGCCCGATCAAGCCCATAACCCCCACTGTCTGAAGTCAAATAGGAACCTTATAACCTTCCGAGTCCGTATGCGACATGCAATATGGATTCGCAAGTCACTTGTACTGAGGTTTAAGATCTTTTCAAGAACAATTATGTCGAGGAATATGATGACAATGTGTTTCGGTTCAATTATTTCAAGGAGTTTCTTAGGTGGGCTTTGCGCCCTCCTAGGGTATTTCTTATCAAATATGAATATATATATATATATATATATATATATATATATATATATACAACACAAGCATATTCAAATTTTTTTAAAAAAAATTTCATATATTTAAAGAATTATATTCTATATTTTTATTTAAATATGTGTTAAATAAAAGTATCGAATATGAATGAAGAATCAAAATAACATAAGGGTGCATGATCAAGTTGTGAAGAGATGGAGATTAATTTCTTTGTGGATTCATAAGAAGCGGAGATCAAAGAAGATTGTTGCCATGATGATTAAAAAGGTTAACTCGGAGAGTTCATTTGGAGAATATTTGGCAGCCAGCTACAGTTTAATCTGTTCTTCCAATTTTATGTTGGCCAACAGCCATGTCGTCTGTTGATCGATAAGACTACTAAACTCTTCCTTCCAATTATCAGGAATCAAACTTGTACCGATTCCGGCCACCCCTGGATTCAAAAAGATGCAGCTTCATGATGTCCCTGGTGTTTACTAGGTTGCTTCAATTGATGAACCGGCTGATGGATAATTCCATTACTACCTGTATAATTACCGATACGAAATGCCTTGATGTCATCAGTGCTCGGTCTTGTACTCTTATAGGCTAGTATGTTTCAGCTTTGGCCCTGCAGTTTTGTTTCCAAATTGGGTTTGGATTGCGTAATATTTATTTTTCCACTGCATCTTAAGCCAAGGATCCGGTTTGCGGTGCCTATCTTACTTGGACTCGAAAGTGCTAGATACAAGTATGTATCTAACGTGAGTTTATTCAATTTTTTTTTTTAATTTTATATATGTTCAAAGAATCATACTCTCATATTCATGTCTAGATTAAGTGCACTAGATAAAATCTTAGCAAAAATATCTTTAGTTGATAAAGTAACCACACTATTTGTTGCCTAGGAATTGCAGAATGTGCAATATCATAATCATATCATGAACTTAAAGCTTGATTCACGCAACAACTCTTAAAAAATGACTTTTATTAAATTTAGAGTTCGAATCTTAATATCTATAAACCTTTCTTGAATCCCCGTAAAGAGAATAAAAAAATTCTTAATATCATATCATATAAGTATATATCTAATCTAGGTATACTCTTTTTTTTAAGTTTTTCTTTATATTAAGAACATCATATCCTATATCAATATCTGAATATATGTTAAACACAAATATCGAACACCAATACTTAAAGAAAAAAATAAAAACTCCGGATAATAACTTTATAACTTAATCCTCATATCCTATGCCGTAACCAGAATTATACATAATGCCTGATAAAGCGAAAGTGTGAGCTCTAAATAAAATGTAGCATATTACATGTTTCGAAATTTTCTTTGGCAAACTGTAGCAGTGAATCCATGACTTCAGCCATTTTTGAGACTCTTTCTGCTTCTTTAACTGCTTCAGCAGCGTTAACAAATGACTTATTTTCCGCTTCGGCAATAGAATAGGCAGTGGTAACTGAAGCTTCTTCAACTGCATCACAAGTTACGTTGCCGCTGTCATACAACCGCTTAAGCCGCATGCCTCTCTGTTTCAGGCTAGGTGTCTTTGTCCCAAATATCGATGTTACTCGGACTCAAGTGTAAATATTAGGTATAAATATATTTTTAATATGAATATATTTAATTTTTTTAATTTTTTATATATTTTAAGGTTTCATGCTCATATTCCGTACTCGTGTCAAAAAAAAAAAAAAAACTCAAATCAATTGAGCCGTTGACTTTTTATTTGAATTAACTTTTGTTCTATTTTCAATTAAATAGGCACGGTCCGCTGCGGAGGACGCTTATCCGGGCAAAAATTTAGAAGTCATTTGGGCTCTTCCTTTACAACTTATATTAACAGGTCATTTTGATCTCTAAATTGAAGTCACAGGATCATTGAGCACCAAAGAAGTCCCAAAATCAACTAAATAATATTTTCCCTGTAAATATGCCGATGCTAATCTTGTATGAACAATTATTTTATTGATAGTAACCTAATTGCCTGAAAGTAAACGTTCTAAAGCTATATTTACTCGAATTTGGTTATTAATTATAAGCGTTAGATAAAAATATATATCTAACGTAAGTTTTACTTAAAAAAAAAAGCTTAAAAATTGAAAAAATTGAGAAGCTAGAATGGGCTTGGGGCCATTGCCTGCCCCCTCTAGTTTTGTTGCTACATAGGTATAATTTTAATATATATATATATATCTAATATATATTAAAAATATAAAAAAGATATATAAAATATTTAAAACGGTAAAATAATAATTTTAAAAGGTGAAGCAGGGCGAAACGGATTAAGTACTTATTAGAATTGTCCACTCCACGTAATATCTATTTAAAAACAAATCATTTGAAATAGGTGGATGTCAAATTTATGGAACAAATAGGGGTTTACTACCAACAATCATTTGGCATTTTTATGCGTCTTAAATGAAATGCGTAAAAGAGAAGGAAACAGAAGTAATGGAGGCTTTAGCTAGTTCGAGAAAGTTTCGGGTTTGAAATGCCTTTGGCTGCAAGCCTACCATGACCTTTAGGCCCAGGCATAGTTTCCACAAAGGGAAAGCTCTTCCATGCTATATTACTTGGATAAACTTTAGCTGCAATTATCTTCAAATATATTATTTGGTTAATATGTAAATTAATCTCTAAATTATATATTTTTAATGATTTAATATAAAAAAGAAAAAATATTCTACAACTAATACTTAAATTTCCCGTCCAATGAACTAATACTGTTATAAAAAAAATTTTACCGTGACATAATTAATTTATTATTAAATTACCATATGTCGGATCAGTGTCATGTCAATATCTAAAAAAAAACATATGACGTGATATGTAACAATTTAGTATTAATTTATTATGCTACATAAACATTTTGCATTACAAAATTAGTCGATTAAAATAATTTACTGATAGAATACGAGTTAAAAGTACTCGTATTAAGATGCATATAGTTTAGTGACCAATTTTCATATTAAACCCATATTGCTCCTCCAGTATCAAGTCAATTTGCATGGTCTCATTAGCTTGTTCACCATTTTCTTCGTCATCCTGCAACAACTTTTGAGAGATCAAAAGATGAAGTGAATGTAATAGATGCTGCTCTAATTATTGTCTTCCGATCAGGTTATAATTTAAAATTGTTTGTTCAAATTTAAATTGGATCGATTCAAAAGTTTAAATTTATTATGTATAAATAATAACAATATTTTTATATTAATATTTATATAATTTATAATTAAATTTAAAAAATATTTTTTAATTATTAAATAATAATTTAACTGGATCGATTTAAATTAAGAAAAAACATGTCTAAGACCCAACCTAAATAGGTGGAGTCTATAGGACCGTGCAAGTAGACTAATCTATGGATAGGTTTAATTCTTATTGAGCCTGTATTTTTTTTCGGATATTTTGGATCATTACATAAATCATTAGTAATTCATCGAACCTGTAAGTAAGAGACAACGTCCAAACTTAAAAACAATACTTAGGTGCTTTCTTATCAACTTAAAGTTTTTGAATAATTTATTATCCGATTTAACAAAAATGCTTATGAGCTATAACTAGATATAGTAATTCGTGTTTTTTTATTTATTTTATCGTATTATAATTATTTTTAAAATATTTTATACTTATATCAATTTTGATATGTTAATAATTTATATTATAAACTTAAAATATATATTCATACTATATCATATCGTATCGTATCATATCGTATTTTAATTAATTTATATATAATATTCATAAATTATATGAATATATATAGAAAAAAAATTTATTTATAGGAGATAGTTTTTTATACGTATAGAAACAGCTATTTTCAAAAAAAAAAAAGGTTGTTTTTTTTACCAAATTAAAATTATAAAACAATAATAAAAAATAGTTTATAAATACTTAGAAAACAATTTTTTTAAGGGAAAAAAAAAAAGCCTAAAATGAGCTATGTTGAATTCAACATGGTTTTAGTCGCGTACCTGAATATAAAAACATTTGAATCTTAAGCGTTGGGGTAATGTCATGTTTGTTTGTCTTCATGTGGAGTGGAATTATAGATTGTCAAACTGTCTTGTCCGTTGAACAAAAGGTGTGTGAAAACGCAAAAAGACAAGTCAACCCAGTCAACTCATAAAAATATAATTTTTCATTAATAAATGTGGTTTGTTTTTATTTATGCCAAAGGTATCGTAATTCAAGAATAGAATAGAAGTAATATTAATTCGGTTTGATTTTGAAAAAAAAATATGGTTCGCGTGTGAATTTTAAAATTGAATTGAAATATAATATAACCAAATTCCATCTTCTCGGTTCATTAGTTTTTTATTTAAAAATTATATTTTTAATTTTTCACTAATTTATGAATAAAATATTTATTTTTAATTATAAATTTTTTAAAAAATATTGATTATTTAACTTATTAATCGAAGCTGAACTAAACTGAATCAAATATATTTAATTATTACTTAATCAATTTTGAACCTAATTTAATAAAAATCAAATCGAATATTACGATTTAAATTGATTTTTAATTTTTTACTTAGCCTTAAAATAAGATAAAAAATTATAAATATCGAAATTTTAACTTTACACTTAATAAATAATATATTTAAACTATAAAATTTTATAAATTAATTAAATTAAATATTAAATTAACGTATATTTTAATGTAAAAAAATAAAATATATACATAAAATAAAAAAGAACAAAAAGAGGGTTTTTTTTTTTTTTTTTTCAATCAATCTCTTGATTATTGCATGGACTATTTTTAAGACTTTCCCATCTGTTGCCAACAGTGAAAACATAATTAAATATCTGCTGAAAAATAAAAGTACCTTGTCTTTGTCATACTCGTTTTCTTAGCCACGTAATTAATGTAACTGTACAAAAACAAAACAAAAGCAATTAGTGCATAATTGAATTTATTAAAATAAAAGTAATAATTTTAAAAATATAATTAATTTATTATATAAATAATATATCAAATATAAAAAAATTATTAAATAGTGTTTTCATTAAAGTTTTGTTGAACGAGCTTTTTTTTTGGGGGAAAATTAAAAAAAGTTATACAATTCGTTCGGTCTATATTAAAGTAGATTTAGATATGATATTTAGTAATTTATATTGACTTGAATCATTGTTTAATTAATAAAAAATATTTTATCTAAATTTAATTATATAAATATTTATATAAAAATAATTATTTTAATTTTTTTTAAATAGTAAAATAAACTTATGTAGTTAAGTAACGCTAAAGTAAAAGAACTGAAAAGAATTGGATCACTACCGAACCATTGCACTTTAAATTATTATATTAAATAAATTATATTTTTTTTACAAGATTATTAATATAAAAAATTACGATCATATGAAGTACTTACATAAAAAATAATAATTTTTATTTTTTTATTATTTAAATAATAAAAATAGAAAATTTTGGCACCAAAAATTAAAATAAATTTTGGATTTCTAATATAAAATCCTTAAATTTTTAATGCTTCCACGAGGCTGATATTAGTACTTGTAATTGATTAATTGATTCTTGATTAATTAAGTAATTATGTGCCGACAACTTATTATGGGTGATTACTCCTCAATCGATTGATTGATTATTGTAAAAAAAAAAAATTAACTACTATTTAATGGATTAATTAAAATTGATTTTTTTTTAAAATAATGATCAAATGCATTATTTTTATTAAATTTAATAAATACAAACAACTAATAACTTTTGAATAGAAGTGAACAAAATATCGATTTATCGAATAAACTAATCAAAATCGATTAAATTCGATTCATTCAGTTTTAAGATATTCAATTGGTTTACTTTAAAAAAATTTTGAATCGATCGAATAAACTAATACTTTAATAAAAATAAAAATTATATAATTTTTATTTAAATATATACAAATCTAATTAACAATTATTCAACCCAATTCAATATATAGTAATAAATAGAAAACCCAATTAAACTAAAATGATTCATTTTCATTCGAGTTTGATTTTTCACTCATACTTCTATTAAATTAACTAATTTTTTTATTTAATTAACTTTTAAAATTTTAAAATCAAATTCATCGGATTCCTGTCCGACTAATAGTTTTTCATTTTAAGAAAGTTTGTAAGCTTCTCCCGGAAAGTTCTACTTCGATTCACGTTTTAACGAACCTTCTTACCCACTTTCCCGTTTCCCAACGTGTTCCCTCTAAACCCCACAGATTTCTTTAGAAACCATCAAAAATAAAATACACATATTTATTGAAACTAAAGCAAATTATTAGATTCGATGACTGTAAATATAATATAAATAAAAAAATAAAATAAATAATTAAAATATATTATAATATAAATATATAAATATATTATAATATATATAATAAAAATTATTATTATCATCAAAATTTATATAAAATATAATATTTGAAATATGATTAACATATAAAATAGAATTTAAAATTATAAATTCGATCAGTCAATCTCAAATAAAATATCTAAAATTAAAAATTTTATAAATTAATTGAATCAATTTAACTGAGAATTAAATATTTATTTACTTCAAAATATTTGATGAGAATTGATTAAATTAATTAAAATTAATAAAATTAAAATTTTTTAATTAAATTGATTTAATTTTCGATCCAACTTTTTATTCCTAGCCGAGTGGCATAACTTACTACTTTTTTTCCTTGACAAAAACAAATTAAAATTCACGTAAAAAAAGTGTCACGTCAGCCACCGCGTTCACACGCGGCCCGCCCAACGCGCTTCCTTAGCGCCTTCTCCAACCGCGTTGGCTGATAATGCGTATATAAATGATTCCAAAAGCCCTCCGTTCAAATTTCAAATCATATTTGTTTTCACATTTCGATGATTTCGTCAACAAAGGCCACTCAATCAAAATAAAAAATTCCATAAATTTGTTTCATGGAAATCGGTTCTTTCACATTTCTTTGTCCAGAAGATTTTGAATTTGATTGTAATAACGATTACATCAGCAGCAGGAGCAGCGGCAGCAATAGCAATTTCCCTGGGTTTCAGGATATGGAAAATAGGTTCAATGGAAATAGCAAGAAAAAGAGTCGAAAAGAGGGTGACGAATCTATAGTCAACGAAGAATTGAGGAAGAATGGGTTTCGGGATTCACTGTCGTCGGTAATATATTTGGACGAGGAAGCAAAGCAAGAGCAACAAAAATGGTGGACTGATTCTGATCAGGAAAGAGCTTTCTTTGAAGCCGATTACAAGGAAGAAGTTCAAGAAATGAATGACGATTTCCATCAGCTTCAAAGACATTACTCTGAAATGGACGACTTGGATGGTTCCCGATACAAAAGCGCTCGCAAATCCAGTTTAGCAGTTGCTGCAACGGCAGCGGTGGCAGAGGTTTCTGGTGGTAATTCGGAAAATGTGGTGGGGCAATCGCAGTCTGGCGGCAGTTCCGGACACCATAGGCGGTTATGGGTAAAGGATCGATCAAAGGACTGGTGGGATAAATGCAACCACCCGGATTTTCCCGACGAGGAGTTTAAACGCGCGTTTCGGATGAGCAAAGCCACGTTCGACATAGTCTGCGAGGAGTTGGAACCGAAGGTGATGAAAAAGAACACGATGCTCCGCGACGCGATCCCTGTTCGTCAACGCGTGGCGGTCTGTATATGGAGGTTGGCCACCGGTGAGCCACTCAGGATGGTCTCGAAGCGATTCGGACTCGGGATTTCAACCTGCCACAAGCTCGTATTGGAGGTTTGCGACGCCATAAAAACCGCCTTGATGCCCAAATTCGTTCAATGGCCCGACGACAACAAAATGAAGAACATCAAAGAAGAATTCGAGTCCGCGACCGGAATCCCAAACGTCGGCGGTTCAATCTACACTACTCACGTTCCGATTATCGCCCCAAAAATCAACGTCGCAGCATATTTCAACAAAAAACATACAGAAAGGAATCAAAAAACTTCATACTCCATGACCCTTCAAGGAATCGCCGATCATAAAGGAATTTTCACCGACGTTTGCATCGGCTGGCCAGGGTCGATGTCCGACGATCAAGTTCTAGAGAAATCAGCCTTCTACCAAAGAGCCACCAGGGGACTTCTGAACGACGTTTGGGTCGTGGGGAGCAAAGCGTATCCATTAATGGACTGGGTTTTAGTCCCTTACACGCATCAGAATCTAACATGGGCTCAACATGCATTCAACGAGAAGATCGGGGAGATTGAAAAAGTGGGTAAAGAAGCATTTGCGAGATTGAAAGGGCGGTGGTCGTGTTTGCAGAAGAGAACCGAGGTCAAGCTTAAAGACCTGCCTGTTGTTCTTGGAGCTTGCTGCGTTTTGCACAATATTTGTGAGATGCGAAACGAAGCCATGGATCCTGAGCTTAAATTCGAGCTTTTCGACGATGAAGTGATCCCTGAAAATAATTTGAGATCTTTAGCTTCCATACAAGCTAGGGATCATATTGCCCACAATTTGCTTCACCATGGCCTTGGTGGCGCTGGTTTTCTATAGTAATTTCACTATTATTATTATTATTATTAGTAGTAGTAGTAGTCGTCGTCGTTTAGTTTCTAGTGTTTTAGATTTTGTTTGTGATTCTTTTTGGTATGGCAATAAAAATATCTTGATATTTCTTTGTCCTATTTTTATATTTTATAATTATTTTTTAAAAAAAAATATATATTTTTATTATTAAAATAACAATCTGAATTAGATCGAATCAACTTAAATTTATAAAAATTTTATCTAATGTTCAACCGATACAAGTTGAATCTATCAAGTCAAGCGAAAAACTCAATCTACGAACAAGTTTTTAGACAATAAAAATTTTTAATTACACAAATAAAATTTAAAAAATTGTCACGTAATATTTTATAAATATATTCTAACAAAACACGGCAATATTTTAATCCATATGGGCTTATCAACAACTATGAATTTGCTTAATAATTCCGTAAAAAAAAAAGTAATAAAATTAGTTGAGCATGGTCAATGCATTTCTACATACGTTACACGTAAGGAAACTATTGACCCTTTTTAACTTTTTCCACGAACCAACCAAGTAAACTACCTGCTTTATGTTATGTTGTTGTGTTCATATTTTCTTCTTCATTTGGCTAATTATTTATTATTAGAGTCCTCTTAGTTTGTACATTAACTTTAACCACTGTCATTCGATATTAATTAATATTTTTATTATTATTAACATTATTTCTAGAATTAGAAAAATGTATAAAAAATTTAAATATAAATATAATACATATATTAAATATATTATATTATTTTATTATAATATTTTTATATTTATGTAATATAAATATAATAAAAATTAAATTATAAAATATAATATAAAAATATTTTTCAAATTTATATAATATAAATATATTTATGCGCGGACGTTCCTTGACTGATGAAGAGTAGAAGTCTCTTCTTAATCTGGTACGAAAATCGGCACACAAGCTGATGGTGAGGATATTTGAAATTCGGAAACTGTCAAACCAGTCAACAGTGGTCCGCACCAACTCAATCCTACGTGTCGGACCACGCACATTGGACAAACTTCAATTAACAATAACACATGACTTTATAAAGCACCACGTGTCTAAGCTTCTAATTTTCACATTCTGTTTTCTATGAATCATGATTATTAAAATTAATTTTAATTCAAAATAAAAAATTTCGACCAATTCAGTTAAATCTGATCTAATTTAATCTAATAAAAAATTAATAATTTAATAAAAATTAACTTGAATTTAAAATAACTCAAATAATTAATTTAAAATGATTTAAATTTGATGAATTCGAATGTCAAATTTGATTAACTCTAATGTAATTAATATGTGTTAAACTTTATTAACTGAACTTGATTAACTCAAGTGTTAATACAATTAATACAAATTCAATTAACTCAAATGTTAAATTCGATTGACTCGAAACCAAAATGATTACAAATTTAAAATCTAATTAATCCTAACAAAATTAACTTGAACTGAAATCAATCCTATCAGTCAAATTACAGATCTAATTATGATAATATTTACAATATGAATGATTATTTGTTATTTCATGATTACACTTAGATTTCAAAATATTGCATTTATTTTTATAAAAGCGATGCATATATATCCATAGGTCAAGTCGTACTTTTTTTTTAGGTTTGAAATCAACCATATCTAAGATGGCTCAACTGTCTATTTTATTATTTAAATAATATTGAATTTAAAAAAATTATTTTTATATTAACAAGTATATATTTTTATAATTAAATTTAAATAAAAATATTTTTACTATTAAATAGTTTGTTAAATAGTAATTTGAGCTGGTCTGACTTAAATTACTAAAATCTTTATCCAAGGTTCAATCCATATGGACAAGGCTAATAGTAGTATAAGAATGACAAAGATTAATAAAATTATATGTATTCGAATCCTAAGTGTTTTAATACTAAATATTAAAAGTAAGTGTATGAACTAATTATATTAAATATTGTCGTCTTGTTCAAAATATTAATCTATTTATAAAAGTTCTTCCTTGTATTTGTTTGGTAATAATTTTTTTTCTTGTGATCTTTTATTGGTGATTTACAACTTAGAAAATTTTTCATTAAGAAACTTCAAAAATATGAATTATATAGTTTTTCTTTAAATTATGGATTTAAAATCATTCATTTGAAGTAAATTTATTCACCCATTAATTTCAATTAATCATACATTATTGGGTAAATTGCTAAAAAACCCTTTAGTTTAGGGTAGTAACACTTAATCCATAAGTTTCAAAAACTAATACTTATGTTCTTTATATTCATTCCGTTAACAATAACGCTAAAAAATCACGTGAAATATCTATTTTGTCCGTATTTCAAGTGATATGCAAAGAGTAAAATAAAAATGAGCAAAATCGATATTTTACATCATTTTTAACTATGTTAAATTGATCGTTAATGAAATGAAAGAACAAAGAAGTGACTGTCCATTTTTAAGATATAAGAACTAAATGTTGCTATCCTTAAACTATGAGATTTTTAGTGGTTCACCTTTCATTATTTGTTAATTAAGTTTTTTTTTTCTTTTAATTCTGGTTGACTTTGTTCATTAAAAACATTGTTGATGTCCTAATCATAAAACAATTAGTAATTGCTCTTGTTACTTTCTTTTTTTTTTGGTTCAACTATTGCCTTTTCTTTTTGGTATCAATCATCAAATTTACTTACACTATATGAATTTTGTCAACGTGAAAAAATCAAAAAAAAAAAAATGAGAGAAGTAAACGATGAAAGTGACAATAATATATTATCATTGGTAATTGTGCACAGCAATACAATATGACTAATAATAGACTCGAAAAAGAATCGAACTTGAATAAATAAAATTTTGTTAGTTTATTTTTAAATTTATTTGAATTTGATTAATGCTCATTAAAGATTTTAAAATAATATTTGTTCAACTAAAAGTATCGTGGGCTCAACTAGAATTGCAACAAAATTGTTTATCCAAGCTTGGCCCACGAGCTCGTTTCATCGATAATAATTGTATTAAAATATTTTTAAAAATAATATATATATTTTTATAATTAACTTTAAATTAAAAATTATTAAATTAACAGTTATTCAAATCTTACTATATCCTTTTGAATTAAAAAAAATAGTATACACAAGTTTTATCTCCATTAAACAAGTTTTAAACTCCACCTATTTAAAATCGGATATAATCAAACTTGATTAATTTAAATTAAAAAAATTTATTCGTAAATATTAAACAAATATATTATCAAATATAGTATCCGCCGTGAGCTTTAAATGTTCTTCAAAGCCGAAGAACTCCTAAAGATTTTCAAGGATAGTAAAGTCAACGAGACAAAACTTGTTGATTGTTTATTTTCACACAAAAGTACATTTATAATTAAATTTTCTTAAAACTTTATTAAAGATTTTTAATATATGTTAAGTGTACTTTTCGATGATGTTAACATTAAATTATGATTGAATTATTATTAAAAATATTTAAATGTAAAGTAATTATCTTAGGAGGAAAAAAATTATATAAACGAACATGAATCTTAGCTC
The DNA here is from genome assembly GCA_038381775.1 of Adansonia rubrostipa. NCBI lineage: Eukaryota > Viridiplantae > Streptophyta > Magnoliopsida > Malvales > Malvaceae > Adansonia > Adansonia rubrostipa. The sequence goes on from JBBYHM010000026.1 coordinate 19,242,039, forward strand.
AATCGACTTATATAACTATTGTAGCATCGGGTAGATTTAGAGTTTAAATTTCAACATTCATAATTTTTCTTCTACCCTTAGGCTGCGATATGATTCGTGAAAAAAACTATATAAACAAATATTTATATGATCTCATTTGTAAAAAAAACTATATAAACAAATATTTATTAAACTTGTTTGTAGATACTAAATGAATTTATTTGTGAAAAAATTTCAAGCGAGTTGAAAACACTAAACTGTTGTTATATGCAATATAAATATTCGATACATATTAATTTGCATGAATTTCTTACAAGTCACCTTTAAATATTTTCATTTTAAAAAAACTCGATAATATTAAAGATAGTATGATTGCAAGATTTGGAAAAATAATAAAAACGTGAAACAAAAATGATACAATGTAAAATATAATATAAATACGATAAAAATATATTAATATTTAAAATCTATATAATATAAATTATTATCGTATTAAAATTTATATAATTATAGAATATTTCAAATATGATTATGACACATTAAAACCGACGAGCACAATATAAAATACACAAATTTTTGAATAAACAAGGTGCTTTTGGATTTTAGTTTGTATAAAAAAATGGAAATATTTTCTTAAACTGAAATTTTATATTTTATAGTTAAATTTCACTAACAACCCGTTTGGTTAGAAATAGGCATTCAATTATGGATTAATTCGGCATGCTACAATGGCATGATCATTTGATTCAGTGAATGTTTATTTCATAAAATAATCGATTTCGACCTTAATCTGCAAAGTTTTTAAATAATTGTTTAGTGTCTCCCATTAAATATCTATTTCGACTATAAACATAATACAAAATTATTTTAAAAATATATTTTATTTGATCGAACCAAACTACTTTTATTTTAACTCTATTTTATTTTTAAAAAATAATTATTCTATTCTAATTAACCAAATATATTATAATACAATTACTTCAATAAAACAGAGCCGACTAAGACAAAGAGCCGGTTCTACTTTTTTCCTTTATTGCCAAAACAGCACCTTTCAGTAACTCGACACCTTTGCATTTAGCCAAGGCTGATCCAACTGCCAAAGTGCCAAAGGACAACGAACCACGGGCATAGTCGTCATTTAATTTTAGCCAATTTCAATTGCCGATCAGGACACAGGAGGGGCGCTTTTCGACATCGATGGCCGTGTCCGAACTTTCCACTTTCGATTTCGAGGAATCAATTACGTAAAACCAAATTCGAATCCATAATTTAAAGAAAACTAACTATCTTGCTAAAAAAATTACAGCCTCCGCCATCAAATGTTTTTGTGATTCATAAAAGGTAGATTTCTACTCGCATCCTTTGATTGCAAGCTCTAGGTTTTTTTTTTTTCTTTGATTGACTGTTTATTTCAGTTTTGCTTTCTAATATTCGTGTTGATTTAGTGTTAATGGTTTTCTGCAATTTATTTTTTCAATGGTCGAGGTTTGATGAACGAAGTATGATTGAGATGTCAGTAAAATCAAGGAACTGGAGGATGAAATGGTAATTTTTGAACTTAGATTGGCTTTACGGTGCAAAATATAGCAAAATTCATTTGATCAAGCTGGATTTTGTTGAAATAGCGAGGAATTTGACTGAGATAATGTTTGTCTTTGCTGTTTTGTGATGCAATTTTAGCATGGATTTAACTGAAGTA
>JBBYHM010000026.1:19266832-19277170 GCA_038381775.1 Adansonia rubrostipa
AGCCTAAGGGACCTAGAAAGTTTTCTTGTCTAAGTGCATGCTTAACTGTTGCCATTCGCCCATTCTCAAAAGCAAAAAGCTTGCACTGTTTTCCCATTATTTATACAAGTAGATAATATGCATAAGTATCAAAAGGGGGAAAGAAAAAAAAGAAAAACATACACACAACACCACCACCACCACCACACAGAAATGCGAAATAAATTCAAGACATCAGACTTAACATTGCAACTTACTTGGCAATCTCTCTTCTTGCTTTAAAGAAATGCTCCTGACCTATTATTCCCACCACATCATCAGGAGAGATATCCAAGTCCGATATAGAATCCACCACGGAGGTCTCTGAGACATCATCACTTTTATATCCATTTGCCCACTGAAGTGAGCCACAAGTCCTGTTTCCACCGCATTCGCTGTCATTATTATTTTGATCAGGAATGCTGTGATTTCCATCTGAATAAGACATGCTTCCCTGCCGGGGAAGAATTCCTTCACAAGTATCCCTCATCGAGTCAGCACCATCAATACATCCATAATCAGCTGGTTGTCCGCCAGCTCCTAAGCCTTGTGGTGAACAACTATCATTTTCATGCAATCTGCTAAGTCTGGATGCAGGGTGCTCCCCAAAATCTTGATCAGGAGACACGTCGGCTTCTTTGGCACGTCCATCAATCTTTTCTCTAGATGATAAGTTGGCCGCAGGGTTTATGTAACACTCCCTACCTAAGCACAATTTTGGGCTCTCTTGACTCTGGTCTCTAACCTCTTTTCTTAAATTGACACCAGAAGAACTACTCTGATTCAGATACTTATCACAAACATTTCCAAGTTTTATTTGATGGCCGGGAGAAGTTCGGAACAAGGGAGTGAGTTTTTCCCCATCAAATCCATTCTTAGTTTTATTATATTGTTGCCCTTTCTCTGAGTTAACAAATACATCACCCATGGAATCATCTTCATCTCTGACCTTCCTTCCCTGTTCAAGGCGTGTCGAAGGAGCATGAACACTTGCTCCTCCAAGCTGACGAGTATGGAACTTTTCAGCTAGATTAACGGATGTCGAAGAAGATACACGAGATGGGAAATGCATATTTCTGTCAAGGCTACTTCCCTGCAAGCATCAATCAGTTACAGCATCAGAGACAATATAAACCACCATGCCTACAAAATTACTAGACTTCATGATTCATTTGAATAAAGCTTACTATGAAATAATTAACCCCTAATGAACAAATAATATAACAATGAGACAGATAGATTAAAAAAAAAAAACCTGGCTTGTGGAACTCGGAGGAACCAAATTGCTTGTGCTACTTGGGTTAAAAGGCAAGACTCCATGGTTAAACCTCTGTGAAGGAACGCTGAGCTGCTCATAAAGGGCCATCTTATTCCTTGGAGGAGCTCTTGGCCCTCCTTTATCTTTATCATTAACATGAAGCCTAGGGAACATAGGCCCCATAATCTTCTCACCATCTTTCCCTCTCTTCATTATTTTATTTTGTAACCAAAAAAGGCAGAGTTATAAACACAGACTTTTACATAAAATTCACCCATAAATCCTAGGAACTACACCGCCAAAAATTAAAACCTACCACTAAAAACTCAAAGTTAAACAAACTCATAAAGCAAAATTGTTTGTTTGACATTAAAAAAAAAATCAATTTTACACAAAAACAAAGTGCTTCAACACCTAAGTCAATACCCAGATGTTAAAATGGATCTTTTGACTCAAAATTAAATAAATTTTACAATATCTCAGACATTACCCAGTTTAGAAAATGGCGATGTATAACTGAAACTGAGAAAGTGGGGGGGGGGGACTGAAATGTACGGAAATGGGGAAAAAAAGGTGAAGGAAATACAAGGATAGTTTTAGATTGGTAAAGAAGAGAGAGAGCGAGAGAGAGAACAGTAAATAGACAAGAGAATCGAAAAGGGTGAAAAATAAACTTATTTACGGATTCCTTATGAGAGGAGGAACAAGGAATCGAAGTTGATGGTGGTTGGTCCGTCTGAAGAAGAAAAGGGCAAAGCTTTTGGATTGTGGGACCATTTTGATTAGACTATAGAAAATGCTCATCCTCTTAGATTTTTTTTTTTAAAAATTTTTTTCGTTTATATTTGAATTTCTATTTTACCCCATTACCAATTTACCATTGCCAGACTGTTTTTTGTTTTTGGCAAAAATACCCTTCCACCACTTTGGATTTCGCTTTTAATGGCGTGTTCAAATTCAAATGTAGTTTTAGCAGTGGATTATCTGCCGTTTGATTTTTGACCTATGCCCTGATTCACTTCGACAGGCAGGTTTAAATAACTTACATTTGAAACACACCGTATAAATCTTGAAGTTGCTTATTCTTCCTTTCTGTCAAATTTGGTCCAAATTGACACAAATAATATAATTTTTTTAATTTCACAAGCATATAAACATATTGTCATATATTTTATATTTTAATATATTTAAAAAGAAAATGTCATCTAATTAACCTGTTCGTGAAATTTGTAATAAATTTTAAAATTTTCATTCGATCATGGTAACAAAGTCACATGCTTTATCCTCCAATATTTTTGAAAATATATTAAGATTTTTTCATGGCAATATATTAGGAGTTTAGGGTTATTGAATTTCATGGGAATATAAAGTAAAAATGTGGAAGATAAATGGGTTATTGAATTTCAATTCTTTCACCTTAACAAAAAAATTTAAAAAAAATAACGATATAATCTAAACAGAAAACAAATCATAAAATTGTTAATACATTCACAGGCCCGCAATTTGGGACGATCTCTTGTTACAGACTATACAACTTGATTCTTGCAATGCTAATTATTAAAGGTAGTTTGAACAACAAAATGTGCTCCCAACTTACCTGGAATCGAATCTCAAATACAAACTTACAAAGCAACAGTTTCAATGGAGGAAAAAGTTTTCAAGACTTTGTGGGGGAGTAACCCTTTATGATTGATACATATAAATCCGAATTTATGATCAAAACTAGCTCGCAAATACGTTGGATAATTTTTTTTCTCAGAAATGGGAAAAGAATAGTAAGCGAAAATGAAGAGAATTACTTCTCAAAGCTAACGAATAGATCATCTTCATTGGTTGCTTTTGAGGATGCAAACCCGGTTTTGCCGAGACCGGTCCCCATGCCCATAGATCTCCCCATATAAAATGAAGTTGGAGGTCCTTTTCCTCTTTCATCTACATCACTCAATCCGCCTACGACGCCAACATCTGCCAGTGAGACCTTCTTGGCTGCAAGGTTTCAAATAACAGTGGCAACAGTCAAGAAGATGCAAAATACACACACAAACTTACAAACAAAGATTAGCAGCTATAACGGGAGATACTTACGAGCAGATATATTAAGATCAATTATTCCACGGCTCAGCGAATCAGCCCAAATTCCAGACTTAACCTGAAAAGTATGCTTCTTTTGAGGAACTTTAGGGTCTTCTGATGATTTTGTGCTCATGTTGTTAAGGTTTCCATCATTGATGGGATTTTGTGTTGGTTCTTTTGAAGCTGAATCGGAATGATAAGTGAATGAACCGAAGATATCGGATCCATCAAAATTGTCCAGCGGTACAGCAGCAAATGGATCTACAATTTTAGAATTTGCTGGCTCAGACTTTGGTGGCGTGGTGTCCACTTGGACAACTGGATCAGTGGCGGCAAAGAGGTCAACGTTTGGAGAGGCTGCAGGAGTGATGATGACAGGCTGGGAAGCAAATAGATCAACCTGTTCCTGCAAATATGTGAAAGGGGAGGGGGACGCTAATTTCAGCTCCTCATAATTAAAGAATATACCGACTCCATTATCAAGTACTAAGCAATGGTGTTTTTACCAGCGTGCGTGTGTATAGGCATTGACAAGATGATGGGGGGGGGAGGGGAGGGTACAGTCACGAAGTTAATTAAAGGGACCTATAACTCTACGAGCTGCTTGAGTGTGAACTAACCGTAACAAAATCATTGGGCTTCTACATTTAACTGATACTATCATCCAAAATTTCAAGGTAAAGTGAACAGTATATTGAATTTCATGTTACAAGAACAGTTAGATATATATGCTTAAATGACAAACTACGCCATTATTTTCTAGGAGGTCAATTCAGTCAGCATAGCAATAATACTTAATTGTTGCATTTCCAAAAATTAAGATGAAAAAAAAAAAGTCTGAACTGTGCCTGAGGACTTGATTTGTTTACTGCTTTGATTGGTGCTGACACAAAAGTTGCATCAGCAAATAGATCAACTTCTGCTGAATCCGTATTCACAGCAGACTTTTCCATAGGGACAGATGCTGGTCCATCGAAGAGGTCGTCAATCAAACTTTGTCCGAACAAATCCACTCGATTAGGACTTCCAGCCGCTGGCTCTGCCAAAAGAATAATCAACAATGCATTGATAAAACACATACTATCTAAAACTTATTACTGAAGAGGAACGAGCACAGAGCACTCTTTCAACCAACCCTCAGCATGTTAACAAAATGAACTAGCAGAAACAGGATTTAAACCATGTCTAAGATTATTAAGTTTAAATGATAAAAGGAAAGCCTCTGAAGAAGCATTTTCAACTTTAAGGGGTAAAAAAAAAGTTCGTACTTGAACTAGACGTTCCCCTGGGATCGAAATCATCAAAATCATCATCGTAATTATTTGAAGGGTTGCCTGTGCTTTGACTGTATTTATTGGAATCACTCAACTTTGAAGAGAATTTATTCTTTGGATCCTTGCTGCAAAACAACATTACAAATAAGATTTTACTAAAAAAAGTGGGACAAAGTGAGGGTGAAAAGTTGGAAAATATGACTAAGTATACATGCAAGGGTTGTGAGCATAGCAGTGTGTGTTTAAGGATGTGAAGATGTCCGTGGTCATATTTTATGTGGTAGCATGTCTGTCAACAAAGATCAAAATGTTAAAGTAATAGAGCTTGAACTTCCATATAAAATAAATGGATTGACAACAGCGACACGATTCCTAGAACCAAACATGGTAGGGCACTATGGAGTTCACAAGAAGTAGAAATGTACATGCCTAAGAAATTTTCTCCAACTTAAAGATAATAGTTTAAAGCCAAGCTATACTCTGCACAATATATTGTTGAATTTGCAATTAATAATTAACAGTGAAAAAAATAAACCTGCCGTGACATCTAGATTCCTTTGAAGAATTCCCTTGGTTCTCACTTGCAGTCCCTCGAGGTGACTTCACATATGTATCTGTATCAAACTTTGCTTCTCCATATCGGTCCCTCTCTTTATAACTGTCTCTATAGCTGTCACTGTCTCTTGAGCCACTTAGGCATCCATACCTATCCCCACCGCCATGGAAGCCACCACTACTGTATGAAGATGCACCAGACTTATAAGTTATGCCAGAAGATGACAGGCCAATGTACCTGGAAATAGTAACAGAAACACAGTTTAATCAATGAAAATGCTACTAGCATACGATTTCACTTGGCTAAAATAATAAAAAAGCCCTTAAACTTTACCACTTTATCTAGATAAGCCTCTGCACTTTTATTATACCCAAATAAGCCCTTAACCTTTAATTTGTACCCAAATAAGCCCTTAACCTTTAACTTGTACCCAAAGAAGCCCCCAACCTTTGATTCATACCTATACAAACCCTTATTATAAATCAACTTTTCATTTGAAATAAGGGCTTATTTAGGTACAAATCAAAGGATACTGAGCTCATTTGGGTGCAAAAAAACTTTACGGGCTTATGGAGGAAAAGTGAAATAGTTTAGGGGCTGTTTTAGTTTTCTAGCCATTTCACTTTCTGAAAATAAACTTACTTGTCACGGTTTGCAGCAGCTTTATTTCTGACTTCCTGTATTTTTTCTTTATTATTCAAAAGGCCCACTATATTTTCCGCTTTCTTCCGGACATTGATTCCCATATCTTTCCCACTTGGCTCAACATATTCAAAACTTGTGAGGGACTACGAAATGCAAAATGAGTAGGAGATATTACAGGAAATTCAACTTTACTCCATAAACTATGCAAAGGCAACTCTCAGAAAATATAGGGGTCTCAGGCCTTACAGAGATCTGGAAAGTATGTTCTATTATGTCATCAACTGCACGTTCAGATCCATGAGAAATCAAATACTCTATAACAGCCAATGCCTGGTAGAAGTGGTTTCAGATGTTCAAGGCATGAAAAGGTGCATAAGCTTTGGAAATACATATAATGTTCTACTGTATTAGATGACTAGTCAGTCATATTATGGAAGAATACACATACCTTGTAGACATAGCGCCAGTCTTTCCCAGTCTCACCCAGTCTTGTCCAAAGAACATTCATCACCATCTGACATTCAGTACTGCAAAATACGATGGCCTATTCAGTTAGCATACAGCAAGAGACAAATCTTTCAAACACCAATACCAGAGAAAGGACACAAAATAGAATGAACAGGAAATATGTTCATAATTTGATAACTACAATTTCTTTGTGGCCTGCGCTATTTCTGCCAATGCAGTGCCATGAGGACCCCATGGTTCATTATCTGTTGCATCCAATACCTGCATACATTTTCCATAAAAATTATGTAACCAGATTAATCTTAAGATAAAACTTTACATGCAGTTTAAGTATAGCCTATTGTATTACCAGAAAACACTGAGAGCATTATTATACATATTTTAACACATTTTTATCATTACCCACAAAGTTCTGAAACTAGTCACCCAATTACAAAGATTTAAAAGTAAGACAAAACCACAAAATTTCACTATATATGTCACGAGCAATGGCAAAAGGAGATGATTCTGGATCTCGTGCAAAATCATACACTTTAACCATTTCCATAATAAGAAGCAAAGTTGGCAGATTCAGAACATTTACTATGAGTTAAAAGGCAATTCATTTTGCACCACTAATCAGAACCGAATCGAATTTCAACACCAAATTAGAAGCTCATAATCCAAAATATCAAGGATTAACATATGCGACTTCAACCTGAGCTTTCGATCTTCTAAGAAACTTCTCTTCAAGGATGAATATAATTCTTTCGCTAAATATATTCTAATTTCTTATAAACATTTCACACTCAACCCGTACCAAATCTATAGAGAACCCTACCTTATACACCAAATCATAACCTTACTCTTTTCTTTTTTAAAACAAATAAATTGAATTGAATAACAACTAAACAATTATCAAATCTTAAACATATTTCTCCAAGTAAATTAGAGAAAACATTAAATTGAATTTGATCTTACCTTCTGCTCGATCTCCGGAACTTTCAAAACCTTTAGATTCACCTCCCTCTTTCTGAAATTAAAATATAAATAAATAAGTAAATCAACTTATCTTTGATGATAAACAGTAATCAACCAAATTTTGATTCAAAATCGGGAACAACGGAGTTTAGAGCTTACATTTCGCGAACAGTCTGATCGAAAACCTTCATGAAATCCATCGCGGATCTAACAAAAAAGAAAGGTAACAATGGTCGCTGAAAAATTCAAGATCGAATCAGCAAAACGGCGCAGATCTGAGAGAACTAAGAGGCGAAATGTTAGATCTCGAATTCGTTCGTAGAGGGGATAGATTTATTCAGCCGTTAGTTCGTGGCTTTTGATATCATTGGCTTCCCTTGTTTTTCCTTCCCCCACTTATTATTTATAAAAATTAAACTTTTTGCCAAAATTCTTATAGATATTATTAATATAATTAAAATAATATTTAACTATAAAATTTCCAAATATATTTAATAAAAAATTAATATTTAATATATTTAAAAAATAATATTTTAATACATTTATAAATAATATTATAACAATGTATTTAAAATAATATTCAAAATAGTTTAATGCATGAAAAATTAATTCTTATTAAATATTAGATCTGAATGGTACTCCAAAGATTAAATCAAGTGTATCCACGGAATGAAGAAAATGCTTGCCTCTGGTGTAATCAAGTGGAGCTCAAGTGGCACAGAGCTTAAATTCGATTTGAAATTCAAGATTCGATATTTATTTTGAGTTTGATTGAATTTTATTATTAAGTATGAACTATTTGGGTTTGTATTGTTGGGTTTGTTTATGTAATAAAAGATAAGTCGATTTTATATTCGACTTTAAATTTAATTATTTGTATTTAAAAATTAAAATTTTTTAATATTAATTAAAAATATCTATTTAAAAAATTAATTAAAATCGTGATCTACTTAAGTTAAACATTAGAAACTCAATTTGGCTCATTAGAGTTTCACACAATAATAACCGAACCGAATTTAATTTTTTTTAATTAAATTCAAGTAACTTATTAATATAGATATCTTTACTTATACCTATTTGTCTGTTCGATGTTGCCTTAGGCAAGTCTTGCTTTAAGTACATTTTAAGAAGGAATATCCATCGACAAGTAAACGCCACCAAGATACACATAAAACGAAATCGTCTGAAAGTGCAATGTGCAAACATTAGAAGATGGAAGAAACAAAACGTCTTCTCAGAGTTGAGGGCCTTTGTGTTTTACTTAGTTCCTAAAAGGGGAAAAAAAATAGAAACAACTAACAATGTTTGAATTCAATAGCGATTGATCGTTAAGGATAGATCCTTTTTAATTTCAACATGTTTCTTTATACACAAGTAGTACGAATGATTAATAATAGTGCACATAGATCTGAATGTACAAAAAAGAAGTTACAAAGTGCAAACTAAGGAAGAGCTAACTAGCAATGCGACGAACAATAATACATTGTGTAAAGAAACATTAGAGGAAATGATTGTCAAGATTCAAAAGTAAGAGTTTTGACACTAAATTTGATAATCCGTGCATTAATATCATATTGTATACATGTTTTAATTATTTTTGTATGTCATATTTATGTTATGTAATCGTATCGTATCAAAAGCTGTTAGATTTATATCTTTATAAATTAAGTAATTAGTTATGTCAAAAAACTTAAACTGATGAAAAGAAATCATATTTAAGTTTAAACATACATAAAAAAAAAAAAAAACCCTTAAACTTTGACAATTTTCAAAGAAAACCTTCACCTTCATCCTTGCTCCAAGCCTTACGAATTTGAAGTGAAAACTAATCAGCCAATGCAAAATTAATTCAAACCGAAAAGACAACCCATTTTCCGTTTGCCTGGTGTAGTTAATACTGAGCCAAGAAAAGAGCCCAAAAGATACGCTCCTTCATTGCTGGCCCAAACTAGGCATCCAAATGCTCATCCATTTCTTCCCATTATTGGGAGATTATTTTACTCGAATTTTATATATATTTTTTAAAATATTTATATTCAATATATATTTAAATATGAGTATAAGAGATAATATTTTAAATATATTAAAAATTTTTAAAAATAAAATATATTCGTATCGAGTATATATCCATATAAAACACTTATGTCTAAACATAATTGAGGAAACATCTTAAAATATTTGACAATCGATAGCACATCTTTCTCTCAAACTTAGTTGCAATACAAAAATAATGCTCCATGATAGACACTATTAAACTAGTAATTCATTTACTTATTGTTTAAATCTTTGAATTTAAGTCTAGATTCCCTTTCTAATAGGTTCTCTAAGGAGAAGAAAAGTTAAAAATGTTCGATTCAATGATTGGTACATATATATCTTTAAGAAAAAGAATTCTTATATGTTTCTCTCAAATTTATTAAAAAAAGTTTCTTGAATTTGAATTTATTTTACGGATTTATTCATTAGTTATTTCATTTTAGAGCCTTTCTAGGTGAATTCTGCAATATGGGGACATAAATTGTGATGAAATTAAATGCGAGAAATGAGAAAAGTTGGTGGAATCTTAAAGAAGCAAAAACCAAGAGGAAGTCATAGCTATTTTAACTCATAGATATATTTTGTACCTTCCTTCCATTGATAAACATATCCACCTTATGGATGAAATTTATAATTTGATGAAGGACCATGGTCCCTATCACCCAATTTTGTTCTTGGAAAAGTATGGAAGAAATCCCATTTTGTCAACAATATTGGAGTAAAAAAAGAAAAAAGGAACATTGATAACGCTGGTTGGTGCACCATTTTTCAGAGAATTTTCCCCATATTTTAAAAGTACTTTTTCGCTTTTCAGTTATTCAATTTTTTTTATTTTTAAAATATTCGTATTCAATATACATTTGAATGTAAATATAATAATATGATTACGATATACTAGTATTAAATCATATTTATATTCAAGACTTATATTTGATTACAAGCAACGGAAGTTTTACTAATTTAGAAAGATTGTTTTAAGTTAATTTTTATTGTAATTTTAAGGGACAAGACAACTTATAGTTAATAGCTCATATGTTAATAGGTTGGAT
>JBBYHM010000026.1:19291517-19317568 GCA_038381775.1 Adansonia rubrostipa
TTGGATGAATGAAACTTTAGCAACAAACCTGGTAGATCGGTTCCTAAGGGGTCGAATTTGACCGCAAGGCAATTCGTTTTATTTATACGAATTCTAATTTAAATATAAATTTTTATAATTTAAATTAATTTATTTAATAAATATATTATTATTTAAATTTATTATAAAAATATAAAAATATTAATAAAAAAATTTAATATAAGTAAATTATTTGAAAAAAAATTGCCGTGAAAACTTGCTCCCTAGTCTCCTACCCTAATCATTGATTAATTAATTAGTTGATAACATATTAAGTGCGGTAAATAATTCCTAATTAATTCTGACAAAAAAAAAAAAAGGAAACTTCTGATCCGATTACCGTGTTTGCCCATTGTCAGTGAGCGTTGTAGGCAATGAAGTAATGATTGTGTGCGGTAAGTGGTGTGATCATCACCATCAACTTTACGTGCACGTGCGGTTTGGATTTTTTATCAACTACAAAATCCGGGGCCCTCTCATACGTGGCCCCTGATTTGTTAATCCCGTGGGCCATGCCTTAGTAGGTCTATTCCCGTCTTTCCAACCGCAAATATTGCAAGCTTAAAAATACGAAAAATTATATTTATATTTCTAGCAATATGCCATGTATTAGATTTAAAAAATAAAATATATTGTAATTGTTTATTAGCACTTTTAAATTAAAAGAAAAAAAAGTCAATTGACAAAACTTATAAGAAAAATAATCTAAAAATATAAAAGAAAATGACTTGATTACATTTTGAATTGTTTTGATCAGTTTACACGAGGGATTTTCTAAATGAATTATTAACATTTTTTTATTTTTTAATTTAATTGAATATTACCTATATAACTATTTTAACATAATTATTTTTTAAAAAATAATTAAGTGATGATAATCCATGTTTTGAAAATTTGAGCTCAATTTACCATATCATATTAGTCTCAAAAGGGAAAAAAAATAAAGTAAGCTATTAAATAACCTTTAATTTTGGTTTTAATTCAACTTAAATGTGGAATTGGAAGAAAAAATTACTATAGCTCACATGCACTTGGTTTAAATAAATATGCGTAATTCCCTACAGTACATTGACTTTACCCCTCACTACTTTCTATGTTTCGATTTTTTATTACTTACCGTGATTTTTAATTTTAATAATATAACCAAGGTATTTTTAGATTTTCCTTTGTCTTAATCTTCTCAATAAATGATTTTTTTTTTTAAAAAAAAGTGGAAAAAAAAACATAAAAAGACCGAAAAGAAAAAGGGCACTGAAGTAACTCCATACCAGATTTTCCTTTAAACCCAATTAAAAGCTTGTTTAGTTAATTTTTAAATTTCCTTATTTTTCACTTTTTTCCCCTTTTTCTTAACATTTTTCACATTGTCAAAATTAGGTGTGAATTAAAAGAATTAAAAACCGATTCAAAACGTAGTGTTTGACTCATTGAATTTTTTATTCGGTTTAAATTTGAATATTACAATTATGTTGGAATCGATTTTTGAAATATGAAATTAAAATTTTTTTAAGAAATACAGACTAAATTAAATTATAATTTTATTAATTTTTATATAATATTAAAATTTGATAATTCGATCCAAATTTGAATAATATAAATATGTTTGCATCAATTTTTGGATCACGATATTAAAAAGTCAATTAAAAAACTAAACCAAAAAGAGTTTTTGTTAATTTTCATATAATTATAAAATTTTTTAAAATAAATTTATTTAAATATATTAAAATAATAATAATAAATTTAAAAAAATAGGTTTGGTTTAGAAAAAATGATTCATATTCAACCAAGTTTTATTTATTGACCAAATTAATTAACGAAAGTTAAATTGCTAAAATTATCCGAAGAGCCTATCCTTTTATCACCCTAGTCAAATTCCTCCATTTTAGCTGTCGGACTGTCCCCTTCAAACGCAAATAAAACCTCCATCCCTCTCTCTCTCTCTCTCTCTCTCTCTCTTCCCTAAGCCACAACTCTCTCACACTTCTTTCTCTCTACGCTCACACATTTCCCTCACTATACTCTCCCTTTAATCTCCCTTTAACTCCAACAAAAAAAAAAAAAAAAAGAAGAAACAATCGTGAAACTGTAGAAAAAAAAACTGAAAAATTATGGAAGGGCCAGAGTTCTTTCAAGGAAGCAGCAACTACTGTGCCCAATTGGCGCCCGAAAAACCGGCTGCCGGTGACCATTTCATTGTGGAGGACTTGCTCGATTTTTCCAACGATGATGCTGTTGTTACGGACGGCGGCGCATTATTCAACTCCTCCTCCGTTGCTGGCCATTCCACGGATTCCTCCACCGTTACGGCCGTCGACAGCTGCAATTCGTCGTCGTTTTCTGGTTGCGAACCGAATTTAGTTGGTGATATTGGTTGCCGGAGTTTTACTGACGGTCAGTTCTCTGGTGACCTTTGTGTGCCGGTAATTTTCTCCCCCGACACGCAATGGTGTGATTGGTTAAAAATTTTTAAACGAAAGAAAAATATGAAGTTTTGAATTTCGCCTAATTATTTATTACATTTCTTTAAAATGTTAGCTTTGGTTTTTTTTTTCTTTTTTTTTTTTTGATAAATTTCCCGGCAACCAAACAAAGGATAAAGAACTATGTGCTGGCGAATGAAATTCGGTGAAAACTGCGTGAACAGTGACAATAGTTTCTTCATCAAAGTACTTTCAAATTTGTAAAACAAAAAAGTGAAAATTGAAAGATTGCTAAGAATTATTTGTTTATCTTGTTGAACAGTACGACGATTTAGCTGAGCTCGAATGGCTGTCGAATTTCGCGGAAGAATCCTTTTCAAGTGAGGACCTGCAAAAGCTCCAACTGATATCCGGAATGAAAACCCGACCCAACGTATCATCAGAGACGCGCGGGTTCCAACCCGATCTTCCCAATCAAATTAACAACGCAATTGACAGCGGCGACGACAACCCGATTTTCCATCCGGAAATGTCGGTGCCCGCGAAGGCCAGGAGCAAACGGTCCAGGGCAGCGCCATGCAATTGGGCCTCCCGCCTCCTTGTTCTCAGCCCAACAACTTCATCTTCCGAACCCGACATTGTGGTCCAGGTGCAACAACCACCTCCCCAGAGCCACCCCGGCAAAAAGCCTGTCAAAATGACCTCGTCGAGGAAAAAAGACGGTGGCGAAGCGAATTCGGATGGGCGGAAGTGCCTCCATTGTGCTACGGATAAGACGCCGCAGTGGCGGACTGGTCCCATGGGCCCCAAAACATTATGCAATGCTTGTGGAGTGAGGTATAAATCGGGTCGGCTTGTGCCCGAATACCGACCCGCTGCCAGCCCGACATTTGTGCTTACTAAGCATTCAAATTCTCACCGTAAGGTGCTGGAGCTTAGGCGACAGAAGGAAATGGTAAGAGCCCAACAACAACATCAGCAACAATTCATCCATCATCATCATCATCAGCGCATGGTTTTTGATGTACCCAACGGTGATGATTACTTGATCCACCAACACGTGGGCCCTGATTTCAGGCAGCTAATCTAGTGGATGCTAGAGTAAGGAAACTTAATCAGTAGCTCTAGAATTTTTCTCTTCCCGAATTAATTTAGCTACTGAATTCATTAGTGAATTCCAGTTTATATTTTTCCTAACTGTTTTTCATTTTCTTTGTGAGAATTTTCTTAGACTATTTAATTTTCCTTGAGTTGGTTTTTTTTTTTTTCTTGCCAAATGTGGCAAACTCTTGAAACTTGAAAACCCACTTTTCTTAATTCAGGTAAATTAGTAATTTTTTTTTTCCTTTTTGATTCTTCCTTTGACTTCATTAGAATTATTAGACTTTCTAAGCTCCTATATATTGACCATTTGCTTTATATTTGAACAACTTAAATTAAGTTTACATGCGCACACACACACACATGCATACTTAATTGGCCTAGCTAGCGGAGTTTTTTGTTTAGTACAAAAAATGTCATAGTTTTAAAATTAAAACAAAATGTAAAAGATGTAAGGTTCGACCACAAACTTGTCCGATATTATTTTTTTAAGTAATTATATAAATCGAGTGAATTAAATTGAGATTGTTAATTAGTAGAACTTTGTACTCCATATAGAATAAGTTTGACATGTAGTTCATATATTATTGCATTCATGCATAGTCACACCTCATTTATTTAGAAAATAAAAAACCTTGGGTTTAAATCTGCTTTCTTTCATTTCGATAATATTAGGACATAAACCTCACAAGCTTGAGAAAATTAACAACTTTTGTTGTGATTTGTGGAAAACCATCTTTTCAAGAATCGATTCTCGATATATATAATATTTGCATGAAAATTGATGTAATGTTTTAATTTTCAGCCATGCACCTCGTAATATTCAATGCGATTACATAAATATAATAAGCATAAAATAAAAAAACATGATATGATATGAATACATTCTCAAAATTTATATAATATAAATTATAAACATATCAAAATTGATATAAATATAAAAATTCTTAAATACGATTATAATAAATACATTTATTATCAAATTTACGTTAATTAAAAAAAGAGTTTACAATCTTAATATACAAACTATCTTAAGTTTGTAAACATACTTCTTTGTCTCTTTATGAATCCCCATATATAATAGTTAAGGATTTAAGGCCACTTGGCATCCCTTTCATTAAAGCGAGATTTAAGTTTTAACATAAATAGAAAGTCATCAAGATTCATCCTCCCACCATTATGTATTTAATTTTTTGCGTGAATTTCCACAATACACATGGAGTTCTTCTTTCTTTTCTTTTTTTTTTTCTTTCAATTGCCTGAAAACACAAGGAAGAAACATATTTCAAGGTCCACCCCCCCCCCCACCGACGGAAAGGTAAAACCAAATCTTTTTTAAGGTATAGTTCGTATAGGATAAGAATCTAGACAGACTAAGATCTATCTAAGGATTGAATCGAATTAAATTGTGATCTAATTTTTTTTGTTTAATTTTGAATAAGGTTAATTTGATAATCAGCTTTACTATGTAAAAGTATTATTGTAATTAAAATAAAATTTTTTATTATTAAATAATAATTTAAATCAAATTTAATTTATATTAATAAAATTTTTATTTAAAATTTGATTTGTACGAATCGAATAAAGAAATCGATCCTTGCATAGATTTAGATTGAGATGAGGTCAAAACTTAAAAGAAAAATATGAACCCTAAAGGCCAAAGTTGATGTTTTTAAGGTAAATGTTCAATTTGTTCGGACCCCAATGCACGAAATTCTAGTATTTTACATGTAAAGTGTGGAAAGAAGGAAATTTGAGGGGTGGGATATGATTATATAACTGAATTATAATCATTAAGAACTATGAAACATCAAAATAAAATTAAAAAAAAAAGCTGATGTTCATGCAGCTTTTACTTACATTTACAGAGAATGTTATAGTACTTGGTTAATTTTAGTACTACTAGTCCTTGTACTTGAATTCCTCCCATTGGGGACCTTAACCTTTTTCTTTGCACCAGTTTCCCCACCTTCGAGGACTTCGAGAATGAAATGAAAAAGCAAGTTCTTATTACGTATGAACATGGAAATCCAAGTTTTGATGAATATTATAGGGAAAAATTTTTGGGGTTTTTTTCTATTTGGTGTTTTTATAATTACATTATATAAGGTTAAGGTCTGATAACAAATCAGGCTTTAGAGGTTTATCGGTTTGAGACTGTCAATTATACCAAAATGATACCGTTCATAATTAATTTGGTCACATGCTGCACATGTGGGTAAACAGTTACGCAGCTGGCTGGTGATGGGCGGAAAAAAGGGATAAATCTAAGATTCTTCATGACTAAGTATAAGTTGACCTTATCATCTTCTTCCACTGTAATATATTTATCGACTTAAATATCGAAATACGCTTTAAATTTTACGCTCCAATGCTCTTCCGATCTCTATTTCTATTTCAGGTTTGCTCTCCAACTTCCTTACCTCCGGATCATGACAATGGCCACCCAACCCACAAAACCAATCAACAAGTATAAAGATGTGTCTTATATTTAAAGATATTATCGTATGAAATAGAAAACATAGTTTATATATATGTGTGTGTGTATATATATATATATATATTCTGGGTTAAACCAGCATGTGAGTAAGGATTAATTCGACGCGGAGGTTTTATTGCAAATGAAGAAAAAAAAAGCGATACTGTTGATGATGCTTCTGTCTATGCACGATCCAAGACAAACCTGCAAATCATCTTTCTCAGTTTAATCATTGTTAATTAACTATTCTTCCAAAAAGAGTTTTCAACCATTTATTCTTCAAACCATTGGTTTTTTCCTTCGTTTTTATTCGATAAAAACAATCGAAAAACACAGAGTTCTGGCAATGGAGCTGTTAAATATGCTTTTTTATTTTAAATAAATTTAGTGCTGAAAAAGAAGCAAAGTTAGCGGTGGTCACATGCTTCTCTCTCACTTCTCTCCTGCATGCGGAAGTGTCACTGTGATCAATTGCTATATTTTTATGAATTTTTTTGCTTTCAATTTCTTTTATTTTTCTTTACTTTTGAAAATGGTGTTTTCAAAGGTAATGAATTCGTAAACTTGAATTTAATTAAGTTTGATTTATATAATTATCTTTAAAATATGATATTTAGAAGTGTTTAAATTCCATCATATCTCTTCATTTATTCCAACCTGCACCTTCCCTTGTATCATTTTGTTTGCTTTGTTGATAAGTTTTAAAATATTCAGATTATATATATATATACGTATACATGGGAATAAATGATGGTGGCATTATAGCAGAAGGTTTTGAATATATGGGCTTCCATTCCATGCATGGAGGTTAAAATGCCCACGTTCATTTGTAAAGAAGCTGTCCCCTTTTGCAACCACTTCTGCTGTCAATGGCTTTGGCAATTGGCATCTCTCCCTTTTCTTTTAAGATACTAACATGGAAATTCCAAGGACTACCATTGAACCAAGTTCAGTGGCCCCTTCATTTTAGTAAATGAAGAAAATCAAGTATGATCAAGAATATATGATTGTAAGTTTCAATCCCAACATTCTAATATGATCAAGGATGCCTCTAGATTTTATCCAAATCCATTTTTTTTAGCATAAATCGTCATTTTCTTTTCTTTTTTGGTAAAAGAACTCATAATTTAGAAATTGCAGAAAGATTGCAAATGCAGGTATTCAAACATACAAAGTGAGATATGATCGAAGGTTTTTTTTTTTTTTTTTTTTCTGGAAACTCTTGAAAATCTTAACTCTTCTACATTTGCAGTACTTACTAATTGATCCCTTAAAATTGGAACCAATAGCCTTCCAACACCAAGTTTTGTTTGACATCTTTGTTGACTACGTTATCCAATTCGAAGTATGTATCGGGTATGAATATATGTCCGACACAAATGTACTTGATTTTTTTTATATTTCGAAAATTATATCCCGTGTCTGTATTTGATGCTTACCTGCAAAAAGGAAACATGTAAGAAAGCTATTTAAACATGTCGCTAAGGATTGAGATTAAAACGGACTTGAAGGCAAGCAGTAATTTTTTTCATTTTTCATTACTAAAATAAAAAAAAAAAACATGGTTAAGTGATTGGAATCAATAAATTCATTACAACCACCATAACTTTAAGCCAAGCCATAAGTTGAGAGTGAATGTCCAAGCAATTTGTTCTTTGAAGTAACAAAGATCAAAGTGTTGCAGAACATATAAAACTGTAATAGAATCCTTAGAAGAAAGATTGAAATCCAAGAGAGAAAATTTTCCATCTTGCAAGTGTATAATATTATGTCCCTTATCCAGGACATTGAAAATTCACTTCAACTAATAATGAAAAAGGCATCACTTGTTCAAATAAACTAAATCTCTGAATGACCCTGATCCATCATGCGTTACTTCCTTCGACTTTTGATATGTTATCGAGGCACACTGAGACCTAGTTCTGTTCAAAATTTTCAAAAAGGAAAAACCAATAATTAGCATTAGCAAGCACCACAAAAAAGAAACTAAAAAAGGTTTTTTTTTTTTTTTTCTCAAGTCAATGAATCGTGTGTAAAGCTTACTTCTCATATAACAATCACTGGGGTCCAGAAACGAACAAGTATTTACTAGAGAATAAAAATAAAAAAATTTCAAAGCAAGGTGACTGTTGTGTTAAGCAGCTGCTATCAAATTAGACTTGCAAAACAATAAGACTAGATCTGGTTGGCTGCCGTGCTTATATATAACTAGCAAAGGTTATTGGCATGTCTACAATAGATAAAGAGATAACTAGCAAGAACAACCGAACAATAAACAAATAGCACTGTCAAAAAAGACTCGAATATTGGCCTTAAATGCTAGATTTGGATTTCAATCTAAAAATTTGAATGAAAGACAAAAACATAATCTTTGCATTTCATGAAAATGCAGTCCAATAAACTGCAGAAAACAAACAAGTTTGAACCATTCTAATGGCCTTATATTCCCTAATAAAAGAATCGTCCATTTGGATTTCCTGAAGTTAAAATTTAAAAGATGAAAATTTTCTGCTTAACCAAACAGGGCTATCCATTTATATAGTTCAAGTACATACAAAACTATATCTCACAATGTATAATGTTTGTTCAATTATTCACTTAAATAGGAGAACCTACAGAGTTTTGCATCCAAAGCTCCATTGATATCTATTGACAATATGAGTACAGAGAAAGGCCTTCAGTTGTAAAACATTTTTCATTGACAAGCACAGAAGATTAAAATCATGTTTGAAAACAAAAGAAAAACAGAATGCCACAGAAGCTGAATGTAAATCAAAATAGAGAGCCATGGACGTATTATGCATATGATATTTGTATTAAATTGGGATCCTAGTAAGGTATAGTACATGCAGAAAATGATTAAGTAAGTGGTCGACCTAGCTAGAGTCCGCATTTAAAATCACACTAATGTAGCTGTATATAACGGAATCTTCAACTTCGACTAACAAAGCAAGAACTATCAGTAAGTTTCAGTGCATTGCTTAAAAAGTCATAAATCATTCACAACCTTCAAAGGAAAAAAAATGTGCAAGCTCTTCAATTCAGGTCGTGTCTTTGTTTGTACCTACCCCTGTTCCAAAACACCCAACTTAGCAAATCATCATAAATGTACATTTAGTCTCACTAACTTCTTTGCGGACACATTTTTGGTCGTGTCGTGTTTATTGTAGTTGTAGACATGATGAATGTTACCGCTATCAATTGCATTAAATATTAGTGGCAGAGAGAGTCCAAACTGCTAAATAACAGCTGCAGCGTTGTATTGCAGATGCTATTTAAATCCCTTCACTAATTTGTCTAGCTCTTTTTCTTTTGTTCCTTTTTTTTTTTTATTAGGGTTGAGACCTTGCTGCTAATCTCTATTAGAATCACTACATTTCCAGCTTTCTTCTAATAAAAAAATTTGATTTTTTTTCTCAGCAAAAAGCCTAGCTCTTTGAAATCCGATTCGGATGCAGAAGTCCTGAATTTAAGCATTTGAAAACATGCAAAATTTAATTTGTACTCTATCCCCTTTCCAAGTTGCTTAATTCAGAAGACCCGTTTCTGATCTTTCACTTTCTCTAGGTTTAGATTAAGAAATAAAACTTATACATTAAGTACTAAAGTAAAAATAAAAATGTAACCAACAGAGAACAGATAAATGTTTTCAAATTGACAGCTTTAGATGAGAATTGATTGGACATGAATGTTGTGGTCATGATATAAGACAGCCTAAACAAACAACATAGCTTATTAATTAATTATAGAGTTAAAAAAGTTGCTTAGGGAAACAAAATTACAAACATTTTGGAGATTTATCAAACTCCTGGATTTGCACTGCAAAGCATACCCTGAGACAACGACCTTGAGCTCATCGAATCGATTCCTAGACACGACGTGAGCCGAGCAGAAGACACCGCTGAGTGGAGAGGCAGCAGAGATTGAAGACAACCCAATTGAGAAACAGACCTAGGAAAAAAAAGGTTGTTTAGGAGCAAAATTTTGGTAATTTGAAGGAAACCCAAATTGAAAAACAGATAAAACTACAAGATATAAAGAGTCTAAAATTAATAAATTTGAAGAAATTGAAAGGGACAAGTAAAGATTAGGTTTTTGAAAGGGCTTGCCTTGAAAATGTGGGAGAAGAGCGAGCCGGAAGGAGTGAAGAAGCAGCCTTGGGTTTAAGGGTTGGGTTGTTAATGGTAGATTTGAAGATAGACAATGCTGGCTTTGAAACAGATCTAAAGCGCGATGCCATTTTTGAGAAAGCCAAAGCAAACAGGAGTTCAATGCTAGGTTTAGGAATTTGAAAAAGAAAAAGAAAAGGATTCAAGGGTTTTTGTGTGGTTTTACGTTTTCATTGGAGGAAAATAACCAAAAGGTGATCCAGAGTGTATTTATTTACCAAATACGTCACAGTCTAACAGTATTGCAGAGCAATTAAACATAATTTTAGAAATTTGTATTTTTTCGCCTCATAAGTCATAACCAAATTAGGGGAGTCGAGCTCAGCTAGTAGAGCCGTAAAAATTTTGAGTTCGATTTAAGTTTAAAGTTTAAAATTAAATTAAATTTGATTAAATTTAATTTTTATAATTTAATATTAATTTAAGATAAAAATTAAATTATATAATTTCATTTAATAAGATTTGATTAAACTCATTTATCTAATAAGAATAAACTCAATTTTCATATTCAATTATTTATATTTCTACTTAAGTTTGAGTTTGAATTGAATGTTTTAATATTAATTAAAAATAAAAAAAATTCAATTAAATTCATAAATTACTTAATTTAAATATTAAGATATTCAAATTCAACTTACTAGATAATTTGGATTCGGTTTTGAAATGATCAAACTTTATTTGATTTTTTTTCTGAGTGAAGACGAAAAATTTAGGACTACAAATGTCTCTAATGGATTGTAGAATTAAGAAATCTGTATTTTTCTTTTGCAATCAATAAAAGCCTGAATTATGATACACATACCGGTAATCATGATACCAGGTCCAGGTAAATAACACTATATGCGGCTATAAAGTAATTCATCAATCAAAGTAAAAAGGCAAAATGATGGATAAATCAAATAATGAACAAAAGAAACTCGTAAGGCAAACAAATTCTCCTAAACGCTTGTCGAGAATAGACAAAACTAGATCCGAAATAGTTCAATCTTAATGATAATGAACATCCACCCACCTTTCTTCACAGGCAAACCGTTGAAAGCCCTCTCTGCATCATCGTGAATGGCAGCTGGGTTTCACCGGAACATCCCGGATATACTATACAAGATTAGTGCCGCATCTTTAGGCCCTTGCAGCTAACCAGGCATGAAATGTTAAGCATCTTGTCTGGGCCGTCTCACAAAATATGTTGATCACAGGAAGCAGCCTTGGTTCGCACTATACACCAAACCGCAGGTTATCACAGTTTCTTAGGTAGATTATAAGTCTTCTTAAGGAACTTTGAAGCTGTCTCATCATTCCGGTAACACAACACGCGCAGGAGCGTGTTTGGCTCGGTAGGATTCCACTGCCCTGATGTTGGAGGTAGTGGAAGCCTAGACCTTGCAGACGAGCCATATGT
This sequence comes from Adansonia rubrostipa, assembly GCA_038381775.1. Taxonomy (NCBI): domain Eukaryota; kingdom Viridiplantae; phylum Streptophyta; class Magnoliopsida; order Malvales; family Malvaceae; genus Adansonia; species Adansonia rubrostipa. Next base: position 19,303,104 of record JBBYHM010000026.1, read on the forward strand.
CTGCAAGGTCACACATCTGAACCGCTCAATTAAGCTATCTGTATCAGTTCTGAAGAGGGGAAGGACACCTCTCACTGTAGCTGAAAACTTATCTATGAGGTCCGTAGGCAAACCATCCCCATTGGCCCAAAATAGATCTTTAAGGGCTTTGAAATCATCCTCCATAATTTGAGAGTCCTGACGAGAGAAAGCACGAGAAGGGCCTCCAGCAAGTAAAACCAGCAAGAATCCATCACAGGAAGCTTTCATGATATCAGCTATAATCCTTGTACGAACTCTTTCATGCACAGTTTCTGAGATGATCAATAAATTTCGCTCCAGTTCTTGCAATAGAGGGTCAATCCTAGAAGATGAAGGCTCCCCTATATACAAACCATCCCACAAAACATGACTTAGGTCATGGAATACGATTTTGTAAGCAACTGCCTCAGACAGTTGCTGAACCCCTTCCACACAAGCAGCTGGTGTTAGTTCAAATTTCTTGCTTAAACCATTCGAAAAATCTTCCAGATGAGCAGACTCACAGTTCCTTAAGTGGGTTATGATCCTCTTCTCTAAAACATCAATCTCAGATCGGATGTGGTGCAGAGTATTTATACGAATACAGAGCTGCGGTATCCCGAATGAATTATCTCCATTCATTATTGCAACCTGAGGATTTCTCTTCTGAGAATTTTGTGACTTTTCTTTCTTCTTCCACACACCATGGAACTTTGATCCAGTCTCACATCTGGTCAATGCAGGCATTGTAGGGATATATGTGTTGCGTGAACCTACATGTCAGATTAAAAGGACAGCATCTTAGAAAGCCTGAAAACCTTAGAGATCATATAAAGATCACTCATGAGATTTGCAAGCATTTACCACATCCAGATTTTGCCTTGATTACATAATATTGAAGACATTTGTCAAGGCCAACCACCAAATCAGGTAGCAATGCAGGATGTGTTGGTATCGGCAGCTGGAAAAATGCATCTAAAGTTTCATCAATGATTCTCAAAATTTCGACAGCAGAGGGAGCATATCCTTGATTTGTTTGTGGATTCCAGACCTAGCATAATGCAATATGTTGGTTAGCAAAAAGAAAAAGAATAACAATAGCCTCCAACTCTAACAACACTAGAACCAGCATTTCAGTGTATGTCCAAGTCAGTTCCATGAACATACCAGCAACTTTCATTGAGTAACGTCAACTACCTGTATATAGGTAGTACTTTAGAGATAACATAGAACTTGAAACTAAATAAATGAAATCCTGCACCTATTGAGAAATCTTAACCTACTAATGTGAGCAACTTTTAGGTTAGGGTTGTAAAGCACACTGGTATTTTTTAATAAATGCTAAGAAGGGAACAACTTTAATTTTTATGCAAAGCAAACAACTAATAAGAGATCTTGGAGCTGACTTATATGCTATGCATTCCTTCACAATACCTATTTTATCTACTTTCCATTCCTTCAAAATACCTATTTTCTTACTCTTATAGCCTTAGATCCAAATGCTTAGGTGAAGTTAATTCTCAAACATAATTCCTTGATCAACGTTTTGGTTCCCGTGTTACTTATTTGTGGTCAAGGCATGCAAGGAACCAGAGCCTAACTTAATTCTCCATAAAGAGAGATATCTATTACCAAAATATGATTATTGCTGGCAATGGGAAGAGAACAATATATGAAACTGAGAAGATGTAGTACATGGATTTAATAATAAAATTTTCAGATAAAATTTTAATCTAAATGACAAGAATAGCAAGTGAATACCTCCTGTTGCAAATTCCTGTCAATCCATTCCTTAAATCTGTCTAATCTTGTCTTGATCCACCCTTTAACAAGATTGGTGATCGCAGCTTCAGCCTCATAAGGAGGCATCTCGCGGATTATAGCCTTTCCACCATCATCACTGTCGACTGCATCCTCAACTGCAATCTGTACAAGATCCTTCTCCAGTTTATCTGCAGCTCTCAGTACTTGAACAGCATCGGGCGTTAACTCCATGATGCCTGATATAAACTGTTTTATCTCATTAGCATAACAAGCATGAAGGGTGGCCACAGCCACACCTGCTGCCAAAGGATGCCAACCCTTCAGTATTGGACTGAAAACCTGCTTCTCATGGACGGCTAGCTCCCCAACATCCTTAGCAAGGATTGCAAGGACAGGCAGAGGATTTGGCTGGTTTTTCGAAGCTCTCCTACTTGAATCTGCTTTCTCCATTCTCTATACAACAACAAAACAAAGTACATACATTGCCATTAAATCAACTAAAAGGGAGAACTGGGAGGAGAGAGAGAAAGAGAACCCAAGCACATCACAATTAGGGTGTAAATGAGTCGAGCTAAGCCAAGCACTTGAAGCTCAGACTTGGCTTGTGGAAAAAAGAGGCTACTTAAGCTTGGCCCATTTATTTAAACAAGTCAAATTTAAAGCTTGGGCTCGGCTTGTTTGAAAATATGTAGCTTGAGCTTGGCTTGTTTAGCTCATTTATAGCTTGATTATTTTCTTTCCCTTATCAAATCTCTCCTTAAAGTATTTTTTTAAGTTTTTAATTTAGTATTTAATAGAAATCTTTATGCTAGATGATTCGAGTATAGAGACTATGAAAATTTAAGTTAGGTAAGCCGTAGTAGTAGGTAGTAATATATAAAACTGCAATTCCCTATATAGAATTACAATTGATTAAGTAATAGCAATAAAAAGTTATTATTATCTATACCTAAATTAATAAATAAAGAAACATAAATATATATACATATACACGAGCTATTCACGAGCCTATAAAGCTTGAGTTTGGCTCATTTATAAAATCGAGTCCAAATTCAAGCTCGAGCTTTTTTGTTTAGTGAAACAAACGAGTTTGATCCAGCATTTAACGAGTGAGCTCGAATAATTCATGAATAGCTCAACTTATTTACATTCCTAATTACAATATTTGTTGAATTCCAAGTCTCATGCATATAAGGATCTTCTACATATGCAATGAAGATTCAGATGCTATGCACGAGCCAGAGGTGCTCAATTTTTCATCATTCTCAGTAAAGGGGCTAATAGGCTAATAGCAGATGGTAAAGACTTGCCTGAGCAAAAGCAGTGCGCAACGATGACCTGATGTAAGTGTCAATTCTGTTTCGAGCCACATCAACTTCTTTCCTCTTTCTGCGATACTCGGTGGATACATCCTCAACCAAAATCTTAGCTGCTGATACTCCTAAAGAAACAATGCCCTGCATGGTATACACATTTCCACTATCGAAAGTGTCGTGGTATGCAAGCAGTCTTTTCTCTGCCCAGCCCAGTATTGAACTCAATGTAGAACTTAAAATCTTCGAGTATTCTGGATCCTTGGTTGTCTTGGCATCTTTCGCTACCTCTGCTAGCTGACTATCAGCAGCATATAGCAAATCCATTTCAACTTGCCCAGTGGCAACAAAACGGTGAAAAAGGACCCAAGTAAAGCAGAGGTTATGAAACATTTGGTTAATCCCAAGGATCACCCATGTCTTCTTTATGTGCTCCATAAGCTCGTCAACTTCCTCAACGATCGATGTTTCATCATTAATATCAAAGCAAGTCTCCAGAAGCATTTCATACAGCCTAAGATTCAGTGGAATGCCATCAGCCCAGTGGCATGAATCGGAGAGAGATCCATCAGATCTAGAAGCAAGAGACATTACAGCAGTGCGAAGAACTTGCATTGACTCATTGTTCCTTCCAGTTTCTATTGGCTTATCTAGAGCTGCATGAATGATTTGGCGTAGCCTTTGCGATGCATTATTTGACTTATCAAGTGGCACACGAGGATGCAATAGTAACCCAGCTTCAAGTACCCTGAGGTTTCTTTTCTGCCATGCATCATATTCTTGTTGATCAGTAAAATCTGATTGCTTAAGCTGCTGTAATAGCTCCAATGGAAGAACCACTGATTCAATCCGCCTTCCAACCTGCAATATGTAAATTTGTAGTAGACCATAATCAATATAACGAACTAATACCAACGTGGTTAAGTCTTCCACAACCCCCAAAAATATATATAAACACACATATATAGCAGACACTATAAATAAATTAAACACAGATAAAATTACAACAAATAAGAATCTTAAACTTCAATCAAAATCCTATTATACTGTGCCTTAAATTTGATAATCTTGATGAATATTCCAAAAAAAAAATAGAGAATTTCCATTATAACGCCATTATTCAGGATTAAATTCTCGAATCAAATTTGTTTGTAGCTTAAATTATAATAAACTTTTCAACGTCGTTATCATCGGATCCTACCGCATCAAGTTTTATATTTAATATAATCAAAATTAACCTACTCACAAGCATCATTATCTGGATCAAATAAATTGCGATTAAAAAATTAAGCAAGATTCGGATCAACCAAAATTTCATGTAAAATAAAAAGTTAAATTGAGCTAACCAGGCCACCGCCGATTCTCAAAAGTGCTCTTCTAACTCGCGAATCAACGGTCTCAGATACCCGCATTTGAATCCTCATAAGCTCCCCTACTGTCGTAGGCCGCTTGGACTTTCCCTGGCCCGAGCCAGGACCAGAACCCGGACTCTTCTTCGAGCCCGGAGATTTCAATCCTAAAGCCTTCTTCATCTTACTAGCAGCTGCTGACGTAAGCGAACGCTGCAACGCGGGCGAGTGAGGCGAGTGGTTGTGGTTTTGACTAGGCGAGCTGTGACTCGGCGAATCGGGATTGAAGGAGGCGGAAGTGGAGAGAGGTTTGGAAGAGGAGGTACGGCATACAGCGAGGAAGACGTCGTAAGCGGTGAGTCGGAGGTCGGAATCCGTGAGTTGAGACGCGAGTTGGCCGAGCGGAGATTGGAGATCGTTTGACTGGATCTTGCTCGGCATTGGTTGAGGATTCGTTTGCGGCGGCGGCGGCGTGGACTCTCTCTTTGAGTGGCCGAGTGAAAGATCTCTGAAGAGATGCGCCATCGTGTTAACTCAGCAAGAGAGAGAGAACATCGAACTATTCGGGAGATTCAGAACGGAAGGGAAACAGGTAGAGGTAAAAAAGATAGGAGCTGTTTGGCATTTTGTTTATTTTCAAATTTTCCCTTTTTTAAAAATATTTTTAGGCGTATGAAATTGGGGGAAAATAATCAAAATATTTATTTTATATAAACAAACTATGAAATTATGATTAATATTAATCCAAGAAAAAAACATTTAACTTATTAAAATTTTTTATTTATATGAATGACTTGAGATTTAAACAAAAGCAATTTATTTAGTAAAAAAAATAAAATTTAATATATATTTTAATATTTTAATATTTTTCATAAATTTTAAAAATAAAATAAATATTTAAATGTATAATTTAAATATAACATTTTAACAACTAGAAAATATTAATATTTATTTTGACTTGGTAGGTAGACTATTTTTTAATATTCAGTTACAGTAATTATAATTTCAAGATTTATTTTTTTATTAAAACAATTAAAAATAAAAAAAGTGAAGAAGGCGAACAGCTGTAGCGGCATGAATCGCACGCAAGTTGAAAGAGAGAGTGAAAGGAGGCATAGGTGGCGACCAACCAACCGTTTACATGCAATTGGGATATTTATAAGGAAACGGTGGGATTCTTGAGTGGTGGGGGCGAATAGGGACCACGCGCACTTGGAATCACAGTAACACACGCCAAAAAAACAGCGGAGAAAATTTGTTTTGTTTTAATTTAATGATCAAAACAGTGATTGACAATGCCAGAAAATCTCGCAAAATTATTTATTTACCTTTTTATATTTTATATTTACCATACTTCTTTTGGGGGGGGGGGGGGGGCTTTTTTGCCTAACAGACGAAATAAATAAAAATAATAGTGACGGCCCAATTGTTTGATTTATTTACTCTTTACCTTCCGACAGCTAAGCTAAGCTCTGGGGGCATCAAATCAATATATAAATAATTATTCCGGGTTGGAAAATAGAAGCAAAGAACATGCGACTTTGTTAGAGACTAGTTTGGCTTTTGATTAGCTGTAACCAATTAGCATTTGACACGTCATGGAAAAAAATAATATCCAAATGGTTGATTTATATTATATTTATTATATTCCATGGGTTTAATATATATGTACCTTTTTGTTTTAGAATAATAAAGGCTGAAAGGAATAAGATAAAAGCCAAAGTGTAGACGAAATTGTGTTTATGATAGTAAAGTTTAAGCCCGACCATGCATTTGGTACTGTAAAATTTTAAAATTTAAATTTATAAAATATTATTTTTTAAAAATAAATTATGTAAATTCGTGCACACGATGTTTAAGTTATGGTTGAGCCTGGGCTGCACTCGCACATCTCTCAAAGATATGGGCTTTATGACCTAGTTTTTTTTAAGTTGGGCGTGGACCTTTCATTTCAACTACTATTAATGAATCACTGGGCTCGACCACACACACATTTGATTGGGCTCATCCAAATCATGAGTCCCCGTTTTCTGGTCTCCTTATTTAAGTTGGACTTGGATCTTTTCATTTATCTTTAAAGTTTCACTTCCCTAAACCACACCCATGCATTTAGGCTTAGAATGGGTTTTTCTGGCTAGGTAGCTAGATATTTAAAAATTTAAAGTTTAGTTCAGTTAATTTATATATAATTTTAATAATATTTAATAAGTTAAAAGTTTAAATTTTAATATATATAATTTTTTTATCTCGAAGCTATGATCTTACTTGTAGTTAAAAAAAGAAAAAAGTTAGGCATTTAAGTTGGACGTGGACCTTTCATTTGTTAATGAAAATTGACTGACCAGATTGAGCAACCTTCAACACTTTGCCCACTAATAATTAAAATACGATAAAAATAAATAAACATATTAATATTTATATCACATAACTTATTAACGTATAACATTTTAAACATAAATGCATTTGATAGGAAGGAATCTAGTAAAGTCATTAGGTCATTAAATCAATATCTCAGTCTGTCAAATTTTGCTAACCTTCTAGCTGTCCCATATTTGGACTCCTTGTAGCTTCTTAGTATGACATCCTGAAAATGACTTTTCATCAATTAATTAGGGCGGTCCCCTGCTTTCTTTTTCTATCAATTTGTTGCTAGGTTTAGGCGCAAAAATGACTTAATATGACATTTTTATTTATATTAGATCCAATACTTTTTATATTTGTATTTTATTCATATTATTTTTAAATATTATAATTATATTTAAAGTATTATATATTTATATAAATTTTAATACATTAATAATCTATATTGTAGATAGCAAACAATGCATGCATTAACCTAAACTTGTAGTAGTAAAATCTTGGTTCTGGAAGTAATGAAAGGAAAAACAAAGTAAGAAACTCTGTGATTTTGCACTATCTTTTATTGGTATTTCAACATATCTCTTAGATTCATGGAGTTGTCAAAATATATATATATATATATATATGTGGCTCAAACTCCTTCAAAAAGAAGAAACACTGTTATAAATTCGCTTAACAGGTCCAGTACGACTAGTACTAAACTCCAAACATGAGGTGGCCGACCCCAGCCAACGTACGTTTATCTCCATAAGTTCTTTTTTCATTTTTTTGGAGTTAATGACAAGAAAGCACACAAGTTTCAATGAAACAAAAGAAAATATGAGCAATGATTTTGATATGTCTAGAAAGCTAGTGGTCCACGAATTAAAAAAAAAAAAAATAGCAGCCTTTTAGGTTCCTCCTACTTTAATGTACATATTTCAAGATACTAAGATATAATTTTTTTTCAATATATAAAATAATTTTAAAAAATATTAAAAATATTTAAATTAAATATATGCTCGTATATCACGCTTATAAGTCATTTCCGAGTCGTAGTAAGATAGGCAACCATGACTACTTCAAGAACTCTCGACACTTTGAGTCTTTCATAGAACGACGGTGTAGAGAGATACCAGGGTCGTTAACTGGCGCTCACATGGGGTGTAATTTTACCTGTGTTTGCTATGCAAACCCTAATCCGACAACAGGATAAATGATTTATCTGCAGGGGCGTAAAAGTTGCTGACAGCTCTTTATCATTACATGCATTATTATTATCTCAGTTTTTGGGTGAAAGAAGTGAAAGAAACATATGCCTTTTGTAATCTGTTTACGTTATTCAAATTTTTGCTCAGACATGCAAGCTGGCGCTTAGCTAGTGGAAATGGAGGACTGTTGGGAAATCGAGTTCACCGCGAGACGTTAGCTACAGTAGTTGCTGCTTGCTGCGTCGTGGGATAGATATTTAAATAATGATCGTAATATGATATTATAATTGTTATTTGATAGCGATTGTAATATGATATTACGATTTTTATTTAATAATTTTAAATTTTTTATTATTGATATTTATAATCAATATTTATTATAATTAACGATAATAATATTTATTATTTTTTTAACTATGATAAATATAACGTGATAAAAAATACATCTATAATCGTATTTTAAATTCTTGTCATCAAACTTTGAGCTTTGGTGAAGTTTCTTTGTCCTCCCTTGAGCTTTCACTTTATGTTTGGTTTTTTTTTTTTTAGTATGACAATTTGCATTTGAAGTTTGAACTCCATCTGGCATTCGCCATGGGTGAAAAAAAAAAATGAAAAAAATGGAGAGGTCGGTCGGACAAAGGTCAAAGGGACACATCAATTCCTATCTTTGAAAATCTTGGGCGGTGATCTACTTGGGGTCAGGGAAATGTTTTCCTTGTCTCTCGCTTTCATATTTCAGGCAAACCTGGACGACTGAAACTTTTAAACCAAACGATCAATGTTTAATCTACCAGTAAATTTCCCGCTTTAACTTTAGGATTTCCTATTTGCAGACGGATTAGGCAAATGACTGATAAGAACAACAAACAGAATTAGTAATCAAATGAAGTGGCCGGGTTACGATTAAAATTGTTTTAATTTTTTTATTTAAGTTTGATCTGAATTTAAAAATTTATTTATATAGTAATATTTATATATTTATAATTAAATTTAAATATAAATATTTTATATTGATTAAACAATGATTCGAACTGACTAGATTCAAAACCAAAAATATAATGTCTAAATTTGGCCTAATATAAGTTGAGCCTGTTGGACTATCGAAACTTTAAATATGTCTATAATTGACTTAGTAAAAAAAATTACTTATTAAGAAAAAATTACTTCATAAAATTTAATTACTAGTTCAATGAGAGATGGAATGTTATTTTTATAAGGAAATTAATTATCATTATTAATCTTTTGTTTTTTTAATAATTAAAATTTTGAATTCAAAATTTTATATTATCAAATATAATTTTATTTTTAAAATAATTATATGAATAAATAAAATTAAACTCGAATTCATTCTTACTCTTTATGAATACTTATGTAATATTCTATTTGATAAATAAAACAATAAAAATGAAAATTAGAAAAAAAAAAGTCAGGAGAAATATTAGAATGTGGTAGAAGTAAAGCGGGTTTAAACCGGTTTGGATCCATTTGGTACAGTCAACCAGTGATAACAAGCCACATTAACATCATCGAAAAGCTGATGACGATCTGATTGTTATGATCTGACGGCTGGTCATCCAATCTGGATATCCATCTCAGCATGGGCCTATTAAGTGGGGCCCATATTTACATGTGGGTGTCCAATTCAAAGAGCCCTTTTGTTTTCTCGATAGGAAGTCAAATGGTCTGTCTTAGGGGCCAGATTAGCAAAGCATCTAACTGAACACTTGCAATTTTTTTTTAATTAATTAAGAGTTCGTTTTTATAGATTACTAGCGGAAAATTTGAATTTTACAATTGCGATGGGAGGTGCCTATTAATCGAGTTAAATCACTGTTTAAAAATTTTATATTTTTTATTTAAATTCAAATAAGGTTGAATTAAGTTCGAAAGCTTAAATTATTATTTATAAAATAATAAATATTAAAAAATTATTTATATATTTATATATTTTTATAATTAAATATAAATAAAATATTTGTTATGAAATATTAATTTAAACTAACTGAGATAACTTAAATTAAAATAAAACTATGTCCAAGGCTTGATTTAGACAAATAATTTGAATCTTAAACAAATGTAAACGAAAATATCACATGTTATTTTTTTAATTAATTTTTAATATAACCTTAAAAAGCATCACTTGCTAAATTCGAAATTCCTATATGTATATATATATATATTATAGACACACACGTAGTATTAGTAATTGACATGGCAATTGTTTTTTATAAGAAAATTGAGCCTTTTCTTACATCAACTTTGGAGCATGTATCACGATTCATATCAGATTATGAATATGGCTTTTTAACTAGAACAGGTTACTTAGGCATATATATGTATATATATATATATATATATATATATATATATATTAAACTAAGTCAAGGTCGCTGTCTCCCATGTCCACTTAGACTTAACAATTAACCAAAATAGATATAGGGATTAATTATGTTGATCTTGATCTTGACATTTTGTTATAATTATTAAATTATATATTTATATTATATTTTATATATTAATTATTATTATTTGGTGTAATATTTAAGAGGTAGAGAATTTTAATAATTTTGGATTGATAATTTAATAATTTGTGTATATATATATATCATATATCATACTTTTTAATATATTAATCGTATAAATATAAATAAAATATAAAATTTAAATATGTAAAAATTTTAAACACGAATGTGAGATGTGTATAAGAAGAATCAATCCTCTATCTAGATTAACCTGTTCATGAGCCATGTTTAAGTATGATTTTTTTTAATTCAAGTTAATTCAATTCGGTTTAAATTATTATTTAAAAAATAATAAAATTATTTAATCTAAATTTAATAATAAATTTTAATATAAAATATTTTTATAGTATTTTAAATAATAAAATTATTTTTTATTTTAAACTTGATTAATTTAAATTTAAATAAAATAATTTTTTTTTAAAAAAAAGAAAAACTTAAACGACGTATCTTTGGACCACAATGGAAGTTAACCAGACCCTGCAACTAGTCAATTCCTCCAAACTCTGAAATTAAAATGTAGAAAGACAATTTCTTATTTCTCTCTCGCGCACACCATGATCAGTAATCAGTTGGCCCTTTTTAAGCCGTTGAAATTTCGAAATGTGTGCCTTTAGCTTTATTGTGGATAAGTGCATGATGTGTCAGTGCCAGTGCAATGCTGCTTAAGGTTTCACCTACTTCCCGATAGCCGCAATTGTTGAAAATATTGGAAAGATTGTCAGGAAAACTACTACCAGCTCAAATCTTACTCGCCATGTTTTAGAGTCGATTGATAAGACACAATATTAATGTAGCTAAGGTTCTAACAATGATAATAGATTAGATAACATTGTGGGGGAGGGAGGAGTCGACAACCAAAGCCCCAATCTAGTCCAATCCAATCAAAGCTCAACCTGTGCTTCATTTGTTCCATGTGAATGGTTAAAAATAAAAAAAAAATAAACAGTGTTATTAGGTTTTAACCTTATTTATTTGAATTATTCATCGTATATAATTTTTAAATTTAATTTAATTTATTATTTATTAATAAAATATTTTATTTATTTTAATTATAAAAAATATATAAATCTTAATATAAAATATTTTTTAAATAATAAAATAAACAGTTATATTAATTAAGCTTAACTTGAACTAGAGAAAGATTTGCATATTTCTTTTATTTTTTTTTAACTCTCCTTTCTTTCCCTCGATCAAAATACAGTGAAAATGATTAGATATATTGACTAGTAAAATTCAAGCTCTAAAGTTTTAAACAAATTGATAATGTCATGCATATGTGCATGCAATAATGTTGTGCTTTTTGATATATGTATATTGAAATTTAATTTTGTTTAATTCAATTTATAAATAAATATAATTATATATTTTGAATTTTCATTTCTTGCAAAAGATTTGAACACATATCTAATTATATGTTGACATTAAATGCACAAAATTTTATTGCCATTCATGTCTATAATTTTCATTTATCATGGATACAAGGAGTTGCTTATATATATATATATATATATATATATATATGTATATATGTATATAGCAGGGAAAGCTAAGGGTAAGTACTATGGAGTCTTATCGTGGGGCAGAAGCAGGCAACGAAATCATATCAGTGGTTGCTGATGGAGACACGTGGCAATAAAAGCTGATGCCGACAGTCAGTTATCGGAAGGTCACGTCTCACATCTTTTTATTTTGCCTTGTGAAACTCAAGAATTGGGCGAGAGAGGCAAAGATTGTGACTGGAGGACAACTCCGGCGCCGGTGGCAATGTCACCGGGTAATTCGTGGACCACAATATATATATTTTTATAGTTATATTTAAAATTTTATATATTTATATAAATATATAATTTATATTATATTATTTTTAATATATTTATATATTAATATTTTATTTATATATTTATTAATTTATATATTGTATTTTAATTATTTTTATGTTATATTTGAAAATTTTGCAAGTCAAATTGGTGCACCTTATGGCATTGGCCTTAAAGAATACGAAACTTGCAATTAGAAGTATACATGGGTTTGATTAAGGTTTGAAAAATTTTAAATTTTAAGTTTAAATTCGAATTTTGCTCTCAACTTATTCATTTAAATTTGAATTATTATTTTTTTATTATAAAATTATTTTTATATTAATATTTATATATTTTTATAATTAAATTTAAATAAAAATATATTATTTTAATATAAAATACTATTTTTGATTGAGACGGGCCAAAACAAAATCAATCTGGTTCCTTAACCAATGAACATGTCTACTTGCAACACTTGTTCTCATAATCTATGCTACCCAAATATTTTATTTTTTTAAAACATATATTAATATAAATGTTAATATAAGAATATAAAATTTTCAATACATAAAAAAATAAATATAATTATATCGAATGTAGCCTTATATTTAATCATAATTTTGAATTCAAGTAATATAGCTAGTAATAATTATAAGCTTTTCCTCTTCAATTCTTCATTATCATCAAATGTTATTTTTCTTTTTTTGCGAGAAAATCATCAAACGTTATTGTTGCCATGGCACATCCATAAATATCGGGCACAATTTATTTTGGGCGAAAGGCATGAATGTACCCAAAAGGCATGAATGTAAGGTCTATTTCAATTTAATGCCAATGGTACTATATTATTAGGAGCATATTACTTATAGTAATTATACTATAATTAATTAATCAATAATCAATGTTACATAAGATTTATAAAAAATTATATAAAACTAATACTTATAAGTGATAGACTCTTATATAATTTTTTATTGTGATTAGATAATTGTAATATTATAATAAAAAAATTATAATAAAAGAATTTTGCCATTTTATATATTCAATCTTTGTGCAATTAGTTTGTCGGAGAAAAAGGGTTTTAAAGAAATAAATAAATCATGTAGTGAGGATTTCTATTTCCATAATAAAAATAAGAGGGAAAAAGAAAGAGAGAAATGGAATTAGTTTACTTTGATCTAAAAATACAACATCATAAATTAGTTATTAGTTATGTATCTAACATTTAGCAAATTTTACCATGTTGCTATTGGGTACAAGTTTACAAATAAAGGAAATGTATAATCTTTTTCAGTCTCTCGTAAAACTCGTATGTTTTTATTTTTGGTATAATTAAAGCTATAATATGAGAATAAGAGAAAGAGTGATCAATACCCATATTCAAACTTTAAATTTGCTGAATACCTTTTTTAAAGGTGATTATATAAAATACGATTAGATATCTACATTTTCAATTAATTTTTTTTCCCGATGTCTTTATAAAGAAGCTCATTTTGACTTTCATGCATCAATGCCTTTTTATTTCCAAGGAATAAATAAAGCATTTTGTGAGATATTGACAACTAATATTACGAACTCAAAATTTAATATAATTAATTCGTATGATTACTTTTAAAAAATTATAACATTTAATAAGTGTGAAATCTGAAATTTAATATATGTGATTTTAAATTTCTTTTAAGTTTGGAAGGGTAAAGGATCGGTGAAAAAGCCCAAGTTTTGACTCATTCCAAAGCGGCCCTATCTACATTTCCCCCAAGAATTATTAAATTTTGTCATTATTACATATATTTTTTTCATTTGATGTATTTCTAATTAAATTATGCTTTTTATTGTCGGAATTGTACCCTTTACAATTTCATAACTTAATTCTAGATTTTTAATTTTTTTCTTTTATAATTCTTAATGTTATCCTACCATCAAGTTGCCTCGGAATGTAACCCATCCTTTCCAATTCGAGATTATGGTTGTAACAATAAGAAAAAAAGAAAAAAAAAAACATGCTTATATTAAAATTCAATCAGTCCATAATCGATTAATTTAATTATAAATGTTGCTTTATCCAATTATCATTCTATAATCACCAAATGATGAAAAATAATAATAACAAATAAAATGCCCGGCAGCAAGAATCTAGCTAGCACCACCATGAATGATATCATTG